>SJXQ01011605.1:87959-188904 GCA_006408695.1 Aepyceros melampus | reverse complement strand
GAAGTTAAATAAGCAGGATGGTAATATACAGCTTTGATGTACTCCTTTCCCAGTTTTGAACCAGTCCATTGTTCCATGTCTGGTTTTGTTGCTTCTTGACCTGAATACAGGTTTCTTAGGAGGCAAATAAAGTGGTCTGGTATTCCCATCTCATTAAGAATTTTCCACAGTTTGTTATGATCCACACAGTCAAAGACTTTACCATAGTCAGTGAGGCAGAAGTAGATGTTTTTCTGGAATTCTCTTGCTTTTTCTATGATCCAATGGATGTAGGCAATTTGATCTCTGGTTCCTCTGCCTTTTCTAAATCCAGCTTGTACATCCGAACTGGTAAGAAAGAAAAATAAAATGGGGAAAGGGAATATAAAGTGGAGGGAAAGCGTGAAATTTAGAAAAAGCGGCCAGGGAAGGCCTTAATGAGAGAATGACTGAAGAGGAAGTGAGGGAGAGCCTTGGAGATTGCTGTCAGAGAAGAAGGGTGAGGCCAAGGGAACAACAGTAAGTGCTAAGGCCGAAGGCCAGGGTGCCTGGCATGTTCTTTATTAGTGAATAAAAGGAATTGTTTTTCTCCTGAATTACTCAGAAAAAAAAAAAGAAAAGAAAATTGCCTCAAGTCTCTGTTTTGTCTGTGGAAAGTAAGTCTGAAGATTCCAAGAAGGAAAGCATAGAAATCATCATTTAACCCGCAAATACGAGGCAGCAGCGTTCATGAACAGATGAAAGTTGTTGGAAATTTTCAGATTTAGATAAGAATTGCTCAGCTTCACTTAACTGTGAAAGCAGCATAATCTGTTTCTGCTTCCAACTGGAATCAAAATTAAGTATATACTTTAATTATGCTAGTAAACAACTCACCAGAATTCCCAACTAAGTGCTCTAAGAAAGAGGTCCCAAAGCTTTTGGCATCAGGGACTGGTTTCATGGAAACGAAATTTTTCCACGGAGTGGGGAGCGACGGTTTCTGGATGGTTTTCATAAAGAGTGGTCCACTTAGATCCCTCGCATGCGCAGTTGACAGTAGGGTTCAAGCTCCGGTAAGAATCTGATGCCGCCACTGACCTGCCAGAGCTCAGGCGGGAATGTGAGCCCTGAGGAGTGGCTGTCAATACAGATGCGGCTTGGCTCACGCACCTGCCGCTCACCTCCTGTCGTGCGGTCTGGTTCCTAACAGGCCACAGGCCTGTATCATGTTGAGACCCCTGCTTTAAGAAAAAGAAGAGTGAAAGCTTCAATTTGGAACCCAGTTCCTTTGAATAACGAAAGTGCATTTCTTGTCACTGAATACATACACTGCCATGTTTTACAGACAGACAAATATTTTTAAGAGGGAGGGGACATATGTATACCTATGACTGATTCATGTTGATGTTTGACAGGAAATTAATTAAACAATGTAAAAATAAAATTCTGTAAAGCAATTATCCTTCAATTAAAAAATAAATCAATTAAAAAAATTTTTAACTTGTCTTTGACATACTAGTTGCTGCTATTGACTGAAACTACAAGTTTATATTACTCTTTTTCTCAATTTTATATTTATTTGAAAAATAATACTAATTAACAACTGTTAAACTTTCTTACCAGGAAGAGTTTGGGACAAAAAGAAAGCTCCGATCAAATATATTATGTAACTTTTTTATTTGCAAGGAAGTGTTCCAAGAGGCAGCTTTACAAAGCATTTTCTCAAGGTCTGTTTTCTCTTTTCGAATTTAATGTTATAGTTCGTCTGGAACTAGCATGTTGCATTTGAATTCAACCACTATACTTTTTTATCATAGCAATCAAACTTTTATTTCATTTATTTCACTTATTCCCCAATATCTTATCTATACTTGTCATATCAAATGTCTAGTGTCGGTTAAATATAAGCAACAACTCAAAATGACTTTTAAAACAAGAAGCTCAGAGATGGTGTTCCCACTGCAGCTGCTGCTGCTGCTAAGTCACTTAACTTTTATTTCATTTATTTCACTTATTCCCCAATATCTTATCTATACTTGTCATATCAAATGTCTAGTGTCGGTTAAATATAAGCAACAACTCAAAATGACTTTTAAAACAAGAAGCTCAGAGATGGTGTTCCCACTGCAGCTGCTGCTGCTGCTAAGTCACTTCAGCCGTGTCTGACTCTGTGCGATCCCATAGACGGCAGCCCACCAGGCTCCCCCGTCCCTGGGATTCTCCAGGCAAGAACACTGGAATGGGTTGCCATTGCCTTCTCCAATGCATGAAAGTGAAAAGGGAAAGTGAAGTCACTCAGTCGTGTCTGACCTTAGCGACCCCATGGCTTGCAGCCCACCAGGCTCCTCTGTCCATGGGATTCTCCAGGCAAGAGTACTGGAGTGGGGTGCCATTGCCTTCTCCGATGATGTTCCTAGGTTTGAATAATTCTTTGATTTTCTTCTGTTTCCTGCCCTACCATGCACTGCAGGGTCTTCCTCAGGCTTTCTCCTCCCCTCAAATAATGGCCACATAGTTCAGGCATCACATGGAGACATGACAATGTCCATCAACAGAAAGTTATTTCTTTCTGAATACCACTTTTAAGATGGTGGAAAAGTCTATTCTAAAAACCCTCCTGCAGGTTCTCCTTCATATCCTGTTGGCCAGAAGTATACCACAGAACTATTTGTGAGAAATGGTGTCACAAAACCTGTGTAGGGACTTCCCTGGTGGTCCAGTGGCTTAGGCACCACATTCCCAATGCAGGGGGCCCAAGTTCAATCCCTGGTCAAGGAACTAGATCCCACATGCTGCAGCTAAGACCCAGTGCAGCCAAATAAATAGATAAATACCTGTGTAGACCAATTGCCACTCACCCCATGGGGCTGGGCTTTGAGCTGAGGCTGGGACCAGCCTTCCCAGAAGCTTATGGCAAGGAGGAGCATGAAAGAACAAAAGTGAGACTATATTAACAAAGGATGGAGGAATCTGCTAAAAATAAGTACCTAGAATGTGACAGTGGAGAAGGCACTGGCGACCCACTCCAGCACTCTTGCCTGGAAAATCCCATGGACGGAGGAGCCTGGTAGGCTGCCATCTATGGGGTCGCACAGAGTTGGACACGGCTGACATGACTTAGCAGCAGCAGTAGTAGAATGTGACAGTCACTGAATAAATGTTTGCTGAGTCGATGAATAGACTTCCACACAAAGAAAACATCATCAAGAATATTAGGAGATATAGATAATTTATAAACTACATCTTAAGTGAAAGTGAGTGTGCCATTTATCATTTTATTTCCTCTCAGTTCCAAATTTATCCTTCATTGCCTGCTCTGCCTTTAAATATTTTCTCTATCAATCAGTGCATGTGTGCTAGGTCACTTCAGTCATGTCCAACTCTTTGCAACCCCATGAACTCTAGCCCGCCAGACTCCTCTGCCCATGGGATTCTCCAGGCAAGAATACTGGAGTGGGCTGCCATGTCTCCTGCACTGGTAGAAAGGTTCTTTACCACTCTAGCACCACCTGGGAAGCCCTTTTCTTTATCAGGTAGTAAGACAAATGAAGCTTTGTCACTGGAGGACCATGGGGAGACGTTACAAGAGAAGTCTTCCTTCCTGGTTGGTGTGTGTTCCCGTGGCTCCAGCACCAGAGTAGAGGAGGCACAGCTCCCCTGGGTCCTGCAGGACATGCCATGTTTCCAACGCTTGATTCCTGTTACCGCACGGAGGCAGCAGCCCTAGGTGCCCACAGGTTTCCCTCTCCATCATAACTGCTCCCTCCCTGAAGCACTTTTTCTGCAGAGTGCCTCCAGCAGGACACCTCACTATTGCTTATTTCTCCAGCAGCCTAAGATTTTTCAGAAAATTCCAGAGGGCAGATTTTCAGCAAGTTCCACTAGCATGGCACCAAACAACTTCTCTGCCGTTCGGAGAGGCTTAGCTGTGCTCTCCCCAACAAGGTTTGCCTCTCAACCTGGGGGCCTCTTCTTCTTCGGGGGCTCCACCTCAGCCCCCAAAGTACTGCTCCTGATTACTGCTATTCCTACACTCTTCAGAGCTCTCTTTACGTCTTACTAGCCAATCCCTTGTTACTCCAATCTTCTCTTATAATTAATAATTCTTTCTATTATTACACGTTCTCTATTCAAATAACTGTGTGCTCTCTGTATAAGAGTTTCTGTATTGGGGTTTCTGTGTAAGGTTGGACCTTGATGAATACAGAGAGTAATGGCAAAGAATCTCGGTCCCCACTGTAAACTCGGGGGTAAAAAAGAAAGATAAATAAGATAAGACTGATTCCATTTTCAGTCTAGCATGTAATTATCTACACAAGCATTTCTCAGATTTTTTGGTCTCAGGCTCATTTTTTCTCCACTCTTAAAAATTGTGGAGAACCTTAAACAGCCTTTGTTTATTGGAGTTCCATCTATTGATACTAAGAACTTAAAACTGAGACATTTTTAAAACACATGGGTACACAAGTATACTTTCCATTAGCCATCAGAGCAATGACATCATCACATGTCATGTAGCATTCGAAAACTCCCACCACACACTCATAAGAGAATGAGAGTGAAAAAAGGCAAATAATATTTTTGTATTTTTAAAAAATAGTTTGACCCTACTGACCCACTGAAAGTCTCTCAGGTACCCTCAAAGTTACCCAGATTACACTTTGAGACCTATCTACAGTAGCTTTATGTAAACACAATAAGTAGGACCTATAGGGGGAAAATAAGGAAAATACAGCCCTTGCTCTCCAAGAATATGGTTTGGTTGAAAATATAGAATATATAGTCATATGAGTAAAATAATGGCTCAACTGAGTATGTAATAAACTATCTAATTTCTGTCATTCAGAAAGATGTGTAGTTCAAATTAATGAGGGCTGGAGCTCAGCAAAACAAAAATGCCTTCCATTTTACAAAACCCACCCTCCTTATACATCCACTATAAGGTGAAAATCAGCTTCTGTTATACACAAATATAAATTCAACAAGCTAAAGATCTCTCAAAAATACAGCAATTATGGATTAAGATACTACACACGGGGACAGAGTGAAGGAAAAGAAACAGATCAATACAACCTGGTAAACTCCACAACTTAAACCCTCTCCATAGTCAACCTTTAGTTACATTAATATGAGGGACTTCTTCTCAATGAACTAATCAGTGCTATGCTTTCACAATTTCTCTTTTTTAATTTTTGCTTCTTTAAATTTCTTTTTATTCTGGCCTATGGTTTCCAAATAATTTCTAACTTGCCTTGATGAAATGAAGAAAAAAGAAAACTTGTTTACTTACTTGTAGGCCAGGGAAGCTAGAAGACTCCTCCTACACAGATATGCAGTGGTAACAGCAAGCAGTAAACACTGTTGGGAAACAGGACATGAGACTTACACAGAATTGGTGATAAAACTGAGCCACCCTAAAGCCAGTCTTTGCATGTGATACATTCAAAATCGAACTAAAATCTAACTTCACAAAGTTGGAAAGAAGTAGGTTTTCAGGAACAGTCTAATGGCCATGCCGAGGAAGGAATCACATGGCATATTAACAAAGCACAGCTTCCTACAAACCTTCTTTACCTGGCTTTCTCCCTAAACTTTCATGTTGTTGTTATTTAGTCCCTAAGTCGTGTCTGACTCTTTTAAGGCCCCATGGACTGTAGCCCACCAGGCTACTCTGTTCATGGGATTTTCCAGTCAAGAATGCTGGAGTGGATTGCCATTTCCTACTCCAGGGGTTCTTCCCAACCCAGGGATCAAACCCACGTCTCTTGCATTGGCAAGCTGATTGTTTTCTATTGAGCCACCAGGGAAGCCCTAAGTCTGTTATACTCATTCACCCTTCCTCTCCTTCCTTTTGCAGTTACTTCAAGCTCTGCCCTGCAGAAAATAATTTGACTCCTTTTCTTGATTCCATAGCTCTTCTAGTCAGCACAACATAGTTCTGGGAGACAAGAAATGAAGGACCCTTCCCTTAAAGGAGCCAGGAAATCAGGAGGGATAAAGACTGTGAACACTCAGCCTTCAGTATTTTTGTCCCTATCAAACATTCTTTCAGTCAACATTTACTTATTAAGTTGCTGAGCACAGACAATGAGGTATGGCCCCTACCCTGAAACTACAGCATTTTCCCATTAAAAGTTTTACTTTGCTCCGTCTTTTGAATTTCTTTCCAAAGGGAATAATTCTCTTACAAGAGGTAATTTTTTGCTTAATGAAGTAATCATTTTACTTTTACATGGCTAATTTCCTTCAAGCATTTAAACTATGATTTCAATTTCAGTGTTCACTGAGAAAGAGGTTAAGATGACCATGGTTTTTATAATCTCTTTTGGAATAAAGGTATTAGGAAATATTTTCCTAAGGGTACCTTGCTAATAAGTCACTGCTGACAAAGGTGAATTTCTCTTTATATTTAGCCACAAATGAAGTGGAGAAGAATAAGAGAGAATCTTCTGAATACCACAGATTTATACTTGGTAAACTGAAAATATCTTTAAAAATGTCATTCAACAGTAAGAGCACCGGGGGATTCCTCTGGTGGTCCAGTGGTTAAAACTCTGCACTTCCAGTGCAGGGGTCCTAGGTTCAATCCCTGGTCAGGGAACTAGATCCCACATACCACAGCTAAAATCCAGAGCAGCAAAATTAATTAAAAAAAAAAAGAATGAAAGCATTGAAAACCTAGATAAACCTAACTTATACATTTCTACATAACAAATTATTCCATTATTATTTTGTAGATTCTATATGAGAGGAACCCAGGTGCAGCTTCCCAGGACCCACCCTTCTGCCCAGGGTCTCTCAAAAGACTGTGATCAAGGTATTGGCCAGGGTCACAGTCACCTCCAGGTTTAATTTGTAAATTTAAAACAATCCCAGTGTTTTTTTATGGGCTTCCCCAGTGGCTCAGCAGTAAAGAATCCACCTGCAATGTGGAAGACACAAGAGATTCCACTTCCACCCCTGGGTTTGAAGATCCCCTGGAGGAGGAAATGGCAACCCACTCCAGTATTCTTGCCTGGAAAATTCCATGGACAGAAGGGCCTGGCAGCTACTGTCCATAGGATTGCAAAGAGATGGACATGACTGACCCACTGAACACACAGCTTTTTTTAATCTTGAGATTTTTTTTAATTGAAGAAACTAACTCTCAAGTTCAAAGAGAAGAGAAAATACATAAAAAGAGCTCATAAACTTGGGGGGGAGGGTGGGGAGAAGAATAATGAAGAAAGGTTTGCCCATACAGATGGCAAAACATAAAATAAAATTGTAGTAGTTACAATAGCATGGTATTAATTCAGAAACAGCTAAATTAATATATGTGATGAATACTGAACTTAGAACAGAATCATTTTTATATGGAAATGTTTATGATAAAGTGACATTTCACATCACAGAGGAAAGAATGAACTACTCGATAAATGTATGAGCATAACTGACAATCTGTTTGGAAAAATAAATAAATAAGGTTAAATCTCTGTTGATATACCCCTGTATCAGGCTTCTTTATATTGCAAGCATTTGAAGACCTAACCCAAACTGCCTTATACAACAAAGGGTTCATTTAACTGGAAGACCCAGAAATAGAGCAGACTGTAGGGTTGCTTTGATTTAGTGGCTCAGTAGTGACATGAAAGACACTGGGAGGTTTTGTTTAATTTGTTTTTTGTCTTCTTTTTCCATCTCTGGGTTTTAACTTCTATGATGTCAGCTTCATTCTAAGGCTAAATGACCGCCCAAGGTTCAAACTTCAAATCTGTGTACCAGACTGCCCTTTTTGGAAAGAGGAATGCCCTTTTGGGAAGCTCTCTAAAAAGGAGAAACTTCCTTTTCCAAAGTGCTTCCACAACCTCCCTTCCTGTCTCATTGGTTCTAGCTGTTAGCCTGGCCTACTTCCTAACATGCAATGATTTGACTTATGCCTGAACAAATGATTGGCTTATCTGAATAAATCAGTGTGAGGAGATGGATGGGAACTCTCTGTTTGGTCTAAAATAGCAGGACCCTCTTTTAGAGCTATGTATGTTAGTCACTCACTCATGTCCAACTCTGCAACCCCATGGACTGTAGCCCACCAGGCTCCTCTGTCCAAGGAATTCTCCAGGCAAGAATACTGGAGTGGATTGCCATTTAGAGCTACGGATGGTGTCAGTTTCCCCTATGACCACCCTAAATGCAAGAAATGCCTATTACACAAAAGAGGAAAGAAAGACTCAGTATCCACTAGGACAATGTATCAGAATAAATTCCAAATTCATCAAAGATCCAACTGGTTAAAAAAAGACAAACAGGATGCTCTACACTTAAGGAAGCAGGGCAGAACTCCTCACACTATGAGGACAAGCTGCACATAGTGCTTTCCCTCCAAAGACTAGTGTTAAAAGGGAAAAAAAATTAACTTCTCACTGCTGCTGCTGCTGCTAAGTCGCTTCAGTCGTGTCCGAAACAATCTCATCCAGGTGGTCAAGGTTAACAACAGTGATCAGTTACATTGGTTGTATGTACTGTTGATATGATGTAATGAGAAGGGCACATTACCTCTGTGGTCTTCCTCCCCAAAACACAAAATCCTAGTCTCATTGTAAGAAAAACATCAGACAAATGCCACCTGAGGTCCATTATCCAAAGCATCTGACCATTACTCTTCAAAACTGTCAAGATCATCATCAAAAACAAGTCTGAAAAATCGTCACAGACCAGACTAGGCTAAGGAGACGTAAGGGCTGAATGTAATGAGATGTGGGCATGGCAGCCCACTCCAGCATTCTTGCTTGGAGAATCCTCATGGACAGAGGAGCCTGGCGGGCTAGTCCATGCAGTCACAAAGAGGTGGACACAACTGAACTAAGCACAAACACAGCATTCCAAATATACTGGGAGTTCTGGAACAGAAAAAGAACATTAGGTAAAAACTCAAAGAAATTTCAATGAAGTATAGGCTTCAGTTAATAATGATATCAATATTGGCTTAATAATTGGGACAAATACACCATGCTAATATGTTAATAGAAGGGGAGACTGGGTTTGGACTATATGAAAATTCTTTGTACTACCTTCACAACTTTTTTTGTAGATCTAAAACGACTCTAAAATTAGAAGTTTTGGGACTTCCCTGGTGGCCCAGTGATTAAGACTTCCTACCTCCACTGCAGGAGGTATGGGTTCAATCTCTGATTTGGGAACTAGGATCCTGCATGCTCTAAGGCACAGCCAAATAAAATAACATAAGAAAACTGCTTTTAAATAAATAAATAAAACTCGAAGTTTATTTTTAAATGTTTTAAACACATTAAAAGCCTCCAGGATATGTTTTAGAAAAGAATATAAGAGAATATTTTAATAATCATGAGATAGAAAAAGATCTAACAAGCAAAATGCAAAATTCACAAAGCAGAAAGAAAAAACTGAACGGATATGACTACATAAGAACTAAAAACTTGCATAAGAAGAAAGACAATAACCAAAGTAATAGATACCCCACAATGAAATGAAAGTATCTGCAACATATATATTAGATAAAGGACTGATATCTAGAATACAAAGAGAGAAAGAAATTTAATTAGGAAAAGACAGTCTAAGTAGACAAATGAAGGAGCCATCTCAAGTGACAAAATCACAGAAGAAATTCAAAGGATAAGTAAACATGAAAGGATGCTCAACCTCACCAATAATCAGGAAAATGCAAATAAAGCAACAGCAATGTTTTTAAGTCCCGGGGGAGGAAAGAAGAGAGGGGCAGGGAAAGGAAGACAGCCGTAGGAAGAGTATATGATTGATACTCAGAGAAACTTGTGTTTATCACCTTTAAAAGTGTGAGGTTAAAAAAATACATAGCTGCTCAAGACTTCCGGAAGCCCACAATAGACAAGCTATAAACTGCAAAGCTGAATACAAAACTTAGGGAGGTAGAATGAAAATAATTGTTACCTTTGTTTAGGAAAATATCTTGATAAACTTCTTCGGGCTGGGAAGGTGGCACCCAAAGGCTTGACAAAGAGAGCTAGAATCAGAATTGGAAATGCATGTAAATTCCAAATGTCTTTGGACTCTAGGAAGAGATTTAGTAAAGTACTAAATAGAAACAGAATTGGATTTGACTGCCATATCACTGAAGGTTGTTCAGGAAGATACTAACTGGCCTCAAAGCTAGACATATTTTAAAATTTGCGTTAAATTTCATCTTTCCTTAAAAATTAAGTGTTTATATCAAGTGGCTAGTTAATATTTATTCTAAGCTTGAGGAATGGTTGTTTTTACAGAAAAAATACAGCTGTATACAGAAAATTTTAGGCTGTAAGCCTTAGTTGTCCACAGCAGGAGGAATCCTAACTTTTGGCACACGGCCATGTCCAGGCTCAACCACTTACCTAAGGGCATCAAATTCTAACCTGGTCCCTAGGAGGAAATAAATAGCCTCATATGCTTTAACTTATAAAGTCATGGCAAGCATCAAATATGGATAGGATAATTAAACTTACTCCACAAGTACAAATATTAGCAGGAAAGAGTGCCCCTTCAAGCTTTAAGAGGAAATATCACTAAAAGAAAGTGCTAATGTTTTATAATAGGGACTAAAACAGGAATTCACGAATTCATGCAATCATACAAGTTGAAAATGCAAACAGATTTGAGAAGGATATTATAATCTTTATAGTTATCTCTAATATTATCACAGACTATGGATCCATTATAAGCTTTTTTTTTTTTTAAGGAAAAGGAAATTCCAGGCATACTCCAAATATTTTTCAAGTGTCATAATGAAGAATAATCACTTTTTTTCCACAAAGCCCCATTTTACTCTTAAAGACTTCCTCTCCATGATCATTACCATCATCCTTATCATCATCAACACTTAGTGAAAATTCACTTGGTGAATTTTACATTAAGAGTTTTACACTAAGAGTTTTACATTAATTTTCTTTTTTAAGTGTGAGATCTTTTAAAAACTCAAGTAACTCCGGATGCTATTACCAGTTTACACAGCAGCAACAATTTTAAAGCAAGGGCCTTTGGGAATACAACACAGACTATAAACGCTGAGAACTGAAGGGAAGGTGGCATGCAAGATGAAAACAAAAAACAAACTTTCTGTCCTTCATGATTTTGCTTAAAAAATGAGAACTGTATATATGGAGAAAAAAATCAACCCTGAATATTCATTGGAAAGACTGATGCTGAAGTTGAAGCTCCAATACTTTGGCCACCTGATGCAAGGAGCCAACTCATTGGAAAAGATTCTGATGCTGGGAAAGATTGAAGGCAAAAAGATAAGGGGGTGGCTGAGGATGAGATGGTTAGGTAGCATCAGCGACTCATCGGACATGAATTTGAGCAAACTCCAGGAGACAGTGGAGGACAGAGAAGCCTGGTGTTCTGCAGTCCGTGGGGTCACGCAGAGTCAGACCCAACTTAGGAACTCAACAACAACAACGTATGGATAACGCTGTAACGAACCCAAGATGTTTGCTATATTGTATTTTTAACTGACTCCTTTTTATAACATGCTTCAAGATAGCCAGCAGAGAACTGATTGAATACTTGGAAAGTGCAAAACACTTCCCTAAGTGCTATGATTAAAATTTTTAATTAAAAAAGAACAATCTTCAATCGAGAAAATATGGGAAATACAAATAGTAGAAAACTAAGTAAAAGAAAGTAGTATCAACAAGTATTCCTCTAAAGCATAAATGTCTTGAATATTTTGATTAAACTTTTAATTAGAACTTGTGATTTTCAAGTAACATTATATTATAAGCATTTTACATGTTAGGAGAGTCCTTGTAATCATCATTGCAATTGCTGCAAGGAGCTTTATAATAACCTACTTGTGCCATTAAAAAAATTCAGATTTATCCAGCTTTTCAGTATTATATCCACTGTTACAATGCATATATTTACATATAATTTATGTTTTAGAATTATTTTCTAGGATAATGTCCATAAACAAAATTAATGGGACAAGAAGCATGAACAGCTCAAAGCTTTCAACATATTACTATCAAAAACTGCTTTCCAAAATATATTGGAAACACAAAATATTGGATATACTCATTTGGAACTATAAATTATTAAAGATTTTTTGGAGGACAATTTTATATGCATATACATTCTAAACCAGCAATCCCACTTCTAGGAATGTTTTCAACGAAAACAGTTATACATATATTCAAATATGGATGTATAAGGTTTTGTTTTAACATTGTTTGAATTAGGAAGAAAACTAGAAACAGCATGACTAAAGGAAAATAAATTGTATTTTGGTCATATTATGGGAAACATAAAGCTGTTAAGAAGAATTAATTGCCTCTATAATTATGACACGAAAATTTCTCTTAGAGAGTTTAGTGGAGCAAGAACTAATAGATGAATAATTAAATAGAATTATTTCATTTATTAAAAAAATAAGTAATTTTATGTTTGAAGTGAAAGTCACTCAATTGTGTCTGACTCTGCAACCCCATGGACTATACAGTCCATGGAATTCTCCAGGCCAGAATACTGGAGGGGGTAGCCCTTCCCTTCTCCAGGGGATCTCCCAACCCAGGAACTGAACTAGGGTCTCCTGCATTGCAGGCAGATTCTTTACCAGTTGAGCCACAAAGGAAGCCCAAGGATACTAGAGTGGGTAGCCTATCCCTTCTCCAGGGGATCTTCCCAACCCAGGAATCAAACTGGGGTCTCCTGCATTGCAGGTAGATTCTTTAATAACTGAGCTATCAGGGAAGCCTAATATGTTTGAACATGTTTGAAGACACATCCAAACACCAACCATCAATATTTTGATGTTTGAAAAACATTATGAATGCATTTAATACCACTGAAATGTACATTTAAAAATCGTTAAGATGGAAAACTTTCAGTCCAGTTCAGTTCAGTCGCTCAGTCATGTCCGACTCTTTGCAACCCCATGAATCGCAGTACGCCAGGCCTCCCCGTCCATCACCAACTCCCAGAGTTCACCCAGACTCACGTCCATTGAGTCCGTGATGCCATCCAGCCATCTCATCTTCGGTCATCCCCTTCTCCTCCTGTCCCCAATCCCTCCCAGCATCAGGGTCTTTTCCAATGAGTCAACTCTTCGCATAAGGTGGCCAAAGTACCGGAGCTTCAGTTTTAGCATCTTTCCTTCCAAAGACATCCCAGGGTTGCTCTCCTTCAGAATGGACAGGTTGGATCTCCTTGCAGTCCAAGGGACTCTCAAGAGTCTTCTCCAACACCACAGTTCAAAGGCATCAATTCTTCTGCACTCAGCCTTCTTCACAGTCCAACTCTCACATCCATACATGACCACAGGAAAAACCATAGCCTTGACTAGACGGACCTTAGTCAGCAAAGTAATGTCTCTGCTTTTGAATATACTATCTAGGTTGGTCATAACTTTTCTTCTAAGGAGTAAGCGCCTTTTAATTTCATGGCTGCAGTCACCACCTGCAGTGATTTTGGAGCCCAGAAAAATAAAGTCTGACACTGTTTCTACTGTTTCCCCATCTATTTCCCATGAAGTGATGGGGCCAGATGCCATGATCTTCGTTTTCTGAATGTTGAGCTTGAAGCCACTTTTTCACTCTCCTCTTTCACTTTCAACAAGAGGCTTTTTAGCTCCTCTTCACTTTCTGCCATAAGGGTGGTGTCATCTGCATATCTGAGGTTATTGATATTTCTCCCAGCAATCTTGATTCCAGCTTGTGCTTCTTCCAGTCCAGCGTTTCTCATGATGTACTCAGCATAGAAGTTAAATAAGCAGGGTGACAATATACAGCCTTGATGTACTCCTTTTCCTATTTGGAACCAGTCTGTTGTTCCATGTCCAGTTAGGTCATGTATTTTATCACACTTTTAAAAACAACTGATAGGGAAGACATATCTGTAACTGAGACTGCTAGTTGTCCCGCCAAGTAATCCTCCACATCTTTTACAGTAATAAAATACCAAATTTAGCTGCTCATATCTCCCAGCCTCTTTTGCAGTTAGAATAGGCCATGGACTAAAATTCTGGCTGATAAAATATAACCAGAAGTGTTTGTGGCACCTCCAGAGATCTTCCTTAAGAAATAACTAATATGTTTATCTAATTTTCGGTAACTTACAACAGCAATTATTGATTCTCCTGCACCAGAAGGGCAGCTGTGCTCTGCATTCATTCACTGTGGGGCCCAGGATAAAGGGACAACAAGTCAGGAGAAGCTCTTCTCTGAGAGGCTGCAGGGGTGCCTGAGAGCAGGCAGAGGCCTAGAACTGGAACTGAAACATCATTACATCTGCCTACATGCTACTAACCAAACCAAGGCATAAGTCCAAACCCAAAGAGGCAGGGAAGTATATTCTGTCCAGGATGAGGCCACGACAGGATGTGAATACGGAGGGGAGATGAGGAAGGAGGACAATTAGGGTCTATAACACATGCTTTACAAGATATTAAGTTAATTGAGATTACGTATAAAGGGTGGATAACATCACCCTCATGGCAGGAAGCGAAGAAGAACTAAAGAGCCTCTTGATGAAAGTAAAAGAGGAGAGTGAAAAAGTTGGCTTAAAGCTCAGCATTCAGAAAATGAAGATCATGGCATCCAGTCCCATACTTCATGGGAAATAGATGGGGAAACAATGGAAACAGTGACAGACTTTATTTTGCAGGGCTTCAAAATCACTGCAGATGGTGACTGCAGCCATGAAATTAGAAGACACTTGCTCCTTGGAAGGAAAGCTATGACCAACCTAGACAGCATATTAAAAAGCAGAGACATTACTTTGCCAATAAAGGTTGGTCTTGTCAAGGCTATGGTTTTTCCAGTAGTCATGTATGGATGTGAGAGTTGGACTATAAAGAAAGTTGAGCATTGAAGAATTGATGCTTTTGAACTGTGGTGTTGGAGAAGACTCTTGAGAGTCCCTTGGACAGCAAGGAGATCCAACCAGTTCATCCTAAAGGAAATCAGTCCTAAATATTCATTGGAAGGACTGATGCTGAAGCTGAAACTCCAGTACTTTGGCCACCTGATGCAAAGAACTGACTCATTTGAAAAGAACCTGATGCTGGGAAAGATTGAAGGTGGGAGGAGAAGGGGACGACAGAGGATGAGATGGTTGGTTGGCATCACCAACTCGATGGATGTGAGTTTGAGCAAACTCCGGGAGTTAGTGATGGACAGGGAAGCCTGGTGTGCTGCAGTACATGGGGTCACAAAGAGTTGGACACGACTGAGTGACTGAACTGAACTAACATATATAGAATGTGTCAGAACCAGGAATTCAAACCTAAGTTTGCTGGATGCAATGTCCATGTTCTTTTCTTGTCACCATTATGCATTTTTAAAAATTTTTATTCTGTGGTAATTCAGATAGGATAAGTTTTTCCTCATTATTCAACTTTTTCATCTTCTGCTTTTCTGTTATAGTGTTTATTATTACAAATGAACTTTAGAATCATTTTGTAAAATCCTAGAAATCAAGTGAATAACAAACAGTTAAAAAATGGGCAGAAGATCAAAATAGACATCTTCCCAAAGAAGATATATAGATATTAGGCTAAGGGATAGATGGAAAGGTGCTCAACATAATTGATCATCAGGGAAATGCAAACTGAAACCACAATGAGATAAACCTCACATTGATGAGAATGCCTGTTATCAAAAAGATAGTGAATAACAAGTATTGGGGAGGATGGAGAGAAAAGGGAACCCTTGTATGCCACTGGTGGGAAATGTAAATTGGTGCAACCACTATGGAAAACAGTATGGAGGATTCTCGAAAAATTAAAAACAGAACTCCCTTGTGATCCAGCCATTCCACTTCTGGATGTTTACCTGAAGAAAATGAAAACACTAACTCAAAAAGATAAATGCAAACTCATGTTCACTGCAGCATTATTTACAATAGCCAAGACATGGAAGCAACCTAAGTGTCCATCAAGGCATGAATGGATAAAGAAGATGTAAGATATAGATACGAATACAGATATAGATACACGATGAAAGTTAGCTAGACTTATATGTTGTCATTTCACAACACGTACATATATTCAGTCATGAATATGGAATTATTATGTTGACATCTGAAACTGGCATAATACTGTCTGCCCTCCCCAACCCCCAGGCCATGGACCAGTACAGGCTTGTGGCCTGATAGGAATTGGGCCACACAGCAGGAGGTGAGTGGCGGATGAACAAGTGAAGCTCCATCCATATTAATAGCTTCTCCCCGTCACTTGCATTACCACCTGAGCTCTTCCTCCTGTCAGATCAGTAGCAGCACTAGATTCTCATAGGAGCTCGAACCTACCATGAATCACACATGTGAAGGATCTAAGTTGTGCACTCCTTATGAGAGTCATCTGAGGTGGAGCTGAGACAGTGATGCTAGCATCTGCAAATACAGATTACCATTAGCAGAGAGGCTTGGCTGCACAGAGATCATAATAAACCAATTGCCGTAGCCTCATATCAAAACCCGATTATACAGAGTGAAGTAAGCCAGAAAGAAAAACATCAATACAGTATACTTACACATATATATGGAATTTAGAATGATGGTAATGATAAACCTTCAGCTATTAAAAAGAATACATTTGAATCAGTTTTAATGAGGTGGATGACGCTGGAGCCGATTATACAGAGTGAAGTAAGCCAGAAAGAAAAACATCAATACAGTATACTTACACATATATATGGAATTTAGAATGATGGTAATGATAAACCTGTACGCAAGACAGCAAAAGAGACACAGTTGTATAGAATGGCCTTTTGGACTCTGTGGGAGAGGGAGAGGGTGGGATGGGTTGGCAGAGTGGCAATGTAACATGTGTGATATCATAAGCGAAACGAATTGCCAGTCCAGGTTTGATACAGGATGCAGGATGCTAGGGACTGATGCACGGGGATAATCCAGAGAGAGGGTGTGGGGCGGGAGGGTGGAGGTGGGGGTCGGGATTGGGAGTTCATGTACACTCATGGCTAATTCATGTCAATGTGTAACAAAACGAATACAGTATTGTAAAGCAAAACAAACTAAAAAATAAAAATTAATTAAAAAAAAAAAAAACCCTATCAGTGAGTGGCAAGTAACAATGAAGCTGCATCGGGCTTTGTAGTAGCAAGTGAGTGGATGTACTTCAGTTATATATTGCATCTGGTGGCAGGCTTTAAGTCAGAATCTGACACTTATTTCAGTCTGCACATGGGCCACCCATTATTTTAGTTACCACTTCCGTCCATACTTCTTTCCTATGTTGCATGCTCAGTCACAGTCTTGGTAAGCCAACCCTAACCAAAATAAGTGAAAAACACATGTTGCTGGGGAGCTTCTTTGAAAAGGGGGAAAGATCCAATGATGAGACAGCAGGAGACTAAAACTACCAACAAAAAGAGAACTGCATTTAAAAGAAAATACCTGAGAGAGTAGCACTGACATACAGACACCACCCTGTCTACAATAGATAACTAGTGGGAAGCTGCTGTGTGACACAGAGAACCCAGCCCTGTGCTTTGCGCTACCTAGAGAGGTGGGGCTGGGCTGGGGGGCAGACACCAGAGGGAGAGGTATGTATATATTTACGGCTGATTCGAGTTGTTGTACAGCAGAAACCAATACAGCTTTGTAAAGCAATTATCCTCCAATATTAATAAATAAATAAATAAAAGAAAATACCAAGAGTCCTACTTAATTTAGGGGTTCATTGCAACAGGTGATTCACATTCTCAGAGCCACTTTGTATAATATGTGGTGACTGGCTATCCAACAAAGCCACAAAAACCTTCAAAACTGCTTCAGCACATGGAGACCAAGTACTCTGCATTAAAAGACAAGCCTTTGGAGTTTTTCAAAAGAAAAAAAAAAAAAAAAACACCAACACAAAGAGTAGAAGCAATTATTGAAGGCCACCACATCATCAAATATGCCCTCACTGAGAATCATTCTTAGTGGCTAACTGCATTGCTAAAGCTAAGAAGCCCTTTACTATTGGTAAAGAGTTGATCCTGCCTGCCCTAAGAACACTTGTCATGAACTTTTAGGAGAGGCTGCAGTTCAAAGGGTGGCATGTGTTCCTCTTTCAGCTAGCATCATAACTAGACAAATTGATGAAATAGCAAAGGATATTAAGGCGTGATTATTAGAGAGAAGTAATGAGTCACTGTCCAGGTTGAAAGTCTACCAGTATTGACAGCAAGGCAACAATGTTTGTTTTCTGTGCAATATATTTTTCAGGACGATGCGCACGAGGATTTGTTAGTGCATATGTTGCCAACCAACACCACAGCCGCACAGCTATTCAAGTCTTCAAGTGATTACATATCAGGAAAACTGCATTGGTCATTTTGTGTCAGAATATCCTCAAACAGAGTGGCTGACATGACTGGACAGCTTTCTGGTTTCACTCCTCAGGTCAAAGAAATCAGTTCTGAATGTGAGTCTACGCACTGTATCATCCATAGAGAAATGCTGCTGCTGCTGCTGCTGCTGCTGCTGCTGCTGCTAAGTTGCTTCAGTCGTGTCTGACTCTGTGTGACCCCATAGACGGCAGCTCACCAGGCTCCCCCATCCCTGGGATTCTCCAGGCAAGAACACTGGAGTGGGTTGCCATTGCCTTCTCCAATGCATGAAAGTGAAAAGTGAAAGTGAAGTTGCTCAGTCGTGTCCAACTCTCAGTGACCCCATGGACTGCAGCTCACCAGGCTCCTCCATCCATGGGATTTTCCAGGCGAGAGTACTTAATGTCACCTGAACTTAATATTTTGCAGGATGTGATTAAAATCATCAACCACATTAAAGTACATACCCTTAACTCACATCTGTTTGTGCAGCTCTGTGAGGAGATGGACACAGAGCACACACATCTTCTCTTACACACAGAGGTGAGATGGCTTTCTAAAGGTAGATCACTGGCCGGGATTTTTGAGTTATAAGAGCTGCTCCAGAGATGTCTTTTAAAAAACAGTCACCACTGGCAGCACGTTTCAGTGACACAGAATAGGTTGGAAAACTTGCTTACCTGTGTGATATATTCAACCTCCTCTATGAACTCAATCTGTCCTTGCAGGGGAGAATGATAACTGTGTTCAAGTCAGCAGATAAGGTGACTGCCTTCAAAGCCACACTGGAATTATGGGGGTGATGAGTGAACCCTGGGATTTTTGGCGTGTTTCAAATATTAGCAGAGATTTTGAGAACTGAGCCAGGGCTTGCTTTCTCCTAGTTAGTGCATGGTCACCTATCTCAGTTTTCAAAAGAGGTAGAGCATTACTTCCCAACCACAAAAGACCCTCCCAAACTGGGAAGGAATGGACCCGTGACCCACTTGTGAATAAGCCAGGTAAACTGAGTTTGTCCATGCTAGAAGCGGGCCTACTAACTGCTTGAGATCACAAACGAGAGTGGCCTTAAACGTATGCTGAGACACCCTCAAATCTCCATACGTTCTGGATTAAAGTCCTGCCAGAGCATCCTGAGATTGCCAAAAAAAGCACCAAAAACCCTGCTTCCGTTTTCAACATCCTATCTTCATGAAGTGGGATTTTCTGCAATGACAGCAACCAAAATGAGATGACTGAGTAGGCTGGACATGAGTGACACACTTCAGGTGTCACTGACTCCCACACGCCCAGATGGAACTGTCTAGTTGCAAGAAAACAAGCTCAGGACTCCCACTGATTCTGCATTATGGTGAGCTATATAACTGTTTTAGTATGCCACAAATGTAACGTGCTTAAATCATCCAGAAACCATCCCCCAGCACCTGCTCCGACCTGTGGAAAAATTGTCTTCCACGAAGCACGTCCCTGGTGCCAAAAAGGTCAGAGATCACTGTTGTATGCCAATTTGTCTCAATTAAAAAACTAATAACAAATAGAAATGAATTGGAAATAAACCTATAAATTAATCTGGGAAGTGTTAATAGTTCTAAAATCGTTAGTTTTGTCTAAAAGGAATATGATATGTCCACTACAGTCGATTTTATTCATGTAGGTCTATCCTATTACCGTTACTCACAATCATGTTAGACCTAGCTATTCAATCACTTTATCTATAGTATTTATAATATTGTCACTTTCTAACATTTATAATTCTTACTTCTGTTTTCTGCCTTCTTGTGTTGGATAAAATTTCCAGAAAAAAGTTATTGGGGATTTTCTCACCAGAAAATACGATGATGAGAGTTTAAAATATTTCTTTTCAAATCATGGTAAAAAAGTGTTCTCTTCTACTACATGTTTTAAATAGGTTTTTTCCTTAAAGAAACTAGTATTTAATTTTCAGATATCATTCAACAGAAAATATTCTAATAACCTTCATAACATTGAAACTCTCTTAGATTCCTGAGACAAATACTAGTCAGTGTGGATTATTATTTTAGTGTGAAGTTACAATCGATCTACTAACGTTGATTTAGAATTTTCAAATGTAGGCTTTAAAATCTAGAAAAGATTGTTTCAAATGCCTGTCACATGGCATGCGGGAGTAAACCCTTCCTTATAGCTTCGACAAATTCCCAGGAAGGTTTATATTTCCGTGGACCCCTCAAACTTCAAGTTCCTGTTTTTGCTCAATTGGATCAGCTGATGGATGGACTTGGATACTGTTTCTTGCTCCTCTGTTCTGGGCAGTTAACCTGAATGTGGAATTCAATGCTTTTCTTAGATTTTCACCAAAGCACACTCACGTGTATATGTAGTGTGCATGCATATGTGCTCAGTTGCTTCAGTCATGTCCAACTCTTTGCAGTTCCATGGACCGCAGCCTGCCAGTCTCTTCTGTCCATGGGATTCTCCCAGCAAGAATACTAGAGTGGGTTGCCATGCCCTCCTCCAGGGATCTTCCTGACCCAGGCATCAAACCTGCATCTCCTGCATTGCAGATGGATTCTTTTACTACTGAGTCACATGTAGTATATTTAACTAAAATTGAAACAATATAAAATTCTATGTTAGGGGCACCTGACCTAAAAGCTCTTTAACAATTCTTGGATCACTATCATTTAGCTTCATTGTTTAGATGTCCACTTTCTCCATTTAATTTCCCTGGCCAATCCTTCCTCTACCAAATCAAAAAGCTTTCCCACTCTCTTATATAAGGAAGTTTAGATCTAAAATATCTAGCCAAACCCATCTAGGTGCTTGCCCCTCAAAAAAATTTATTTCATGTACATTAGTCAGATTTGCTACAATTACAAACTTGAAATCTTTATAGCGCTTCTTCAAAAAACAAGCATTTATTACTATTCATGGTATTTGTCAGTGACTGCAACTCTATTCTATGGATCCTCTTATTCTGGGGACCAGGCTAATGAAGTACCTTTTCCCATAGTTTCGGGAAAAGCAAACTAACATATGGTCACTTCCTCTCCTCTGACATTGACCCAAGTCATGTGACAAACTCAGAAAATGGGCTGGGAAAGTAAACTTTATTTGCTCTGTTACAGAAAAGAGAAGAGCTGGAAACATTAACACAATTTATCACAAGGTAAAAAGAGTCATCTTCCTTAAAATTAACTGTAGGTACTTTCCAATTGGCCCAGTGGCTAAGACTCTAAGCTCCCAAAGCAGGGGGCCCAGGTTCGATCCCTGGTCAGGGAACTAGATTCCACATGCTGCAACTAAGACCTGGTGCAACCAAATAAAGAAATATAAAAAAATTAAAAATAAAAGTAACTGTAGCTTTATCCCTTCCCTTATACTATAATCATGTTTAAGATGGGGGTTTGTAGTGGTTCTGGAGGTTATCAATTGTGAGTGTGGGAGGGTACCTACCAGAAAATCTAAAGAGATTTTCTTTTTTTTTGTCCCATATTTAGTTATTTATTTAGCTGTGTCGGGTCTCAGCTGTGGCGTGGGGATCTTATATTTGCACACACAGGCTTCTTTCTAGTTGTGGCATGCGGGCTTTATTCCCTCACGGCCTGTGGGATCTTAATCCCCTGATCAGGGATTGAACCCATGTCTCCTGCATTGGAAGGCAGATTCTTGGCCACTGAACCGTGAGGGAAGTCCCTAAAGAGCTTTCTTAACAGGCACGACCTCCCTCTCTCAACCTCCACTACCATTTTGACTTGTCCTCAGGGGTAAGGGCAAGTACGTACATTTTGCAAAGAATCCTCAAGTGATTTTGATACTTCCTACCCTCAACCCTTTTTGAGAATCACTGGAAAATGGTGCTGGGGGAATGCTCCTATCAGATTTCATCCAGGACATTCCTGTCACTCTAAGTATGAGTCCTCCAATTCTCCATGTTGCAGTGACACATAACAGACACGAAGAGGCAAAAACATCTGCCTCAGATAACTGGCCAGGACTCTCCTGCCAAGGCAAGGTTGTTGTTGTTGTTGTTTTAATTGAAAGGCTTACAGTGATTTGCTACTTTAAAGAAACTGTTGGTGAAATTTCTGTGAGAATATATTTTGAAAGCATTCAACCAAGAAGAGTAAAACATCATTTTAGATTGGGCTGAATTGGTCAATGTGGATGTACTTACCAGAAGTGCCACATGCAAAGTCTGGCTCAAGCAGTTGGGTGTCTAACTGGGTTGAATAAGACAAATCAAGCTCCAACACTGGCCCTCATTAAAGAAAGAGAAGATGCCAAAAACCGCTTGACATAAATACAGGAAGGAAATTAAAGACTGCTTGAGATAGGAATGCAGGTTCAGATCTGTTGTGAGTGTCCTGCTTGTGTACCCACAGCTGTTGCCCCAAGAAGGACTAGAATAACTATTCCCTTCCTCAAGACCTTGAGATCTGCTCTGTTAAAAGAAATGTCAACATTTTTTTTAATGCTTTACTCTGTTCTGAATGTTGGAAATTGCTGGTGGGAAATGTTGCAATTAAAATGTGTTCCATAGTTTCAACTAGGAAAGGAGAATCTTGGAATTGTAGACATGAGACAGCCTCCCTCAACAATCAGAGCCAATTCGTGCATGACTATAACAGGCTGGAACACTAGCTTGGTAATCAACCATGCCTATTTGAGCAAGGCATCTCCGCTAAAGTCTTACTTGATTTTCACAAGGAGAATAGCCGAGCTGTGTTGAATAACTGTCTGACCTGAGCTAATATATTAGAATCATGACCTCAGCCAATTTCCAGAGCTGAATCCACAGATCTACAACATCTTGCTTAATGAGGAAACTAGGTACCATACGATGATAGCTAAAGTTCCTTCTCTGACTATTCCTCCTGGAAATTCTTTTTTTTTTTTAGCACCAAAAGTTGGATTTATTGTTTCTGACAATTGCACAGCAACTTTTAGTTTGTTCATATTCTCACATCACAAATCTGAAATACAATTTTGCTTCTCAATTAAAAACATATACTGTGAAAAGTGATTAGATAGCTTTTAAAAATCATTTTATAGACTATCTTAAAAATCTTTGCCAAGTAAGATACTAGCTTTACCTTTATAAATCTCTGCATAAAATGAAAAATCAAGGCATACAAATTTCATTTCGTTCTGTCTTTAAATACCATCTTTTGTTTCCCTTAAAAGATTTTTATCTATTCATTCAAAAGTATTCTGAAGTTCCACTGTCCATTTGAGACAGAATGAAGGCATTTTAGAGCATCTGAACTAAGCACTGTCTTGACTGAATCAAAACAGGAATTCAATCAGGGTCCTCATGGGCCTCCCAGCCATGCCTTTGCAAAGATAAAGAACCTCATTTTTGTTGGTCATCACACCTGCTATGTCTAAATGTGCCCACTTAGGATCAGTCACAAATTCTTTCAGGAATGCTGCAGCTGTACATGCTCCTGCAGATCTATATTTTCCAATGTTGTTAACATCAGCAAGTTGACGATCTATAACCTGTCTTGTGTAATGTTCAAAGAGAGGCATCCTCCAGACATGGTCTCCTGTTTCAATGCTGGCCTCAAATAGTTTGTTCCACAGCCAAGAAGAGTTGGTAAAGACCCCAGTGGCACCAGATCCCAAAGCTATGTCCATGGCACCTGTCAGGGTGGCAGCATTAATGATGACTTTTGGATTAAAAGTGTGAGCGTAGCAGAGCGCATCGGCCAGGATGAGTCTCCCCTCAGCATCGGTGTTATCCACCTGTATTGTCTTCCCGTTCTTGGCTCTGACAACATCCCCAGGCTTGTGGGCCTTCCCACTGGGCATATTTTCACAAAGAGGAGCCAAACCTACGATGTTGATGGGCAGGTTGAGCTTGGCAGCAGACACAATGGCTGAACAGATAGTGGCAGCTCCTCCCATGTCAGCCCTCATGAGGTCCATGTTTGCAGCAGCCTTGATGGAGATGCCACCACTGTCAAAGGTAATCCCCTTCCCACAAACACCAAGGGAGGTTTGCATTGGGACTGCCTTTGTAGTGAATTTCCAGGAAGACTGGAGGCTCTTCGGACCCTTTGGCCACACTTAGAAATGATCCCATTTCCTGTTCCTCAATCCAAGACTTGGGTCTGATGAAGACGTCTGTTTACTACTAGCACTCTTGAGATTCTCCTCAACAATTTCAGCGAATTTGGTTGGCGTCATCTCGTTGGCAGGAGTCTCCATCAAGCGGTGTGCCAGGTTCTGCCCAGAAGCAAAGAGGACACCTCTCTGCCAGGCCTCCTGGTCCTCGCTTCGCTTCCACGGAGCCTGGCTGATACCACCACCTTCCTTTTCTGCTTCAGGTCATCATACTCATAGAGCCCGAGCAGCCGCCTGGGCATCTCCGCAGGGGTCCACCTCCACGGAAGGGACCTCCAGGTCCTGAATCTGTCTGCACCCCACTGCAACAGCGGCTTTGCTGTTTTCTTTGCCTTCATGCCAGTTCTCCTGTTCATCAGTTCCAACCGTCTTTTTGCCGAGGCCAACCACCACCACACTGGGGAAGTCCTCATGTAGACCATAAAAGGTTCGGGTTTTGCCTGCCTTCAGGGGTGGTCCAGATATGTTCAAAATTTCTCTCAGCTTTCCAGGCAACCAATTTATTAAAATTCTCTCCTGCACTTGTAAACTGAGGCGCATCTTCTTCTTTTTCTTTGCTATAGATTCCTAAAACAAGGCCCTTCGTCATGTCTGCAGCGGCTGGACCAGGTGCCCACAAACGCTTCACGCTCAGATGTCGGACGGCGACTCGCACGGCAGCCGCCTCCTGGATATTCTTAATGGCCATTTAGTAGGACAACTGTGTCTGGAATGAGAGAAATAATTAAAGCCTTTTGGGAAACATTTAGATACTTGCTTTGAGCTAACAGAAATTTCTGGCACACAGAAATCCATTGAAACCTACCTGTCAGAATGGACATACTTGGGTCAGGAAAAAAATGAAATTTGATCCAGTCAAACTCTAAACCCTGTGGATATTCCCCAGTTCTTATGTTGAATAGAATATTCTCAACAACTGATAAAAATTCCCAGACTTTTCCCCCCTGACTATTATGGTTAGAAGAACCAAATGGAAGACACTGGTTTCCCTCTCCCTTTTAAAATAAAAAATCAAAAGCAATGCTATAGCCCTGGGGGAGTTTCAGATATTAAGGCCACTGTTTGTGGCCTACCCAACAGCTGTTTTCACTCGCTCAACACAATGTCTTTTTTATTTTAAAGTTGTAGGACAACTCTGTGCCTCAAGGAGACTGAACCCCTCCCAGGCACACGAGGGTGAATCTTAATTAGACTAAGTAAACCCAAATTTAATTCCATTCTCCTTGAATTAATTGGCTTAGGAATGGCAATATGATGCCATTCTGGCCACTGATATGTGAGGGAAAGCCTACTGGGGGGTGGGGGCTGAAAGTTTCCCAAAACATTCTTGAAGAATGACAATAGATTACAGCTAACATGATCACATGGATTCTAGTTCCAAGTGCTATCAACCTATATATGGGGCAAAATAGTACCGCCTAAGGCACTAGTATATAGCTCTGGAGCTAGGAAATAGTCTTTTCTATTGATACATTATAATTAGGAAATAAACCAGAAGCACTCTGCTTTCATCTGACAAAAACCAGTACTGGTTGTAACAGGGCATCCTAGTGGCAATGACGAGATTGTCAATTAGTTCCTTCTGGATCTCTGGACTTGCCTAGCATCATTTGTGATGCTAGATTCTTTAGTTTTTGTTTGGATTCTGCGGCTACCCCATAGCCCTCTGATAAATTCCTTTCTTTGCTTAGAGTTCATTTCTGTTGCTTGCAAAGAGCCCTAACAGATGTGTGTGTGTGTGTGTGTGTGTGTGTGTGTTAGTCACTCAGTTGTGTCCAACTCTTTGCAACCCCATGGACTGTAGTCCACCAGGCTCCTCTGTCCATGGGATTCTCCAGGCAAAAATACTGGAGTGGGTTGCCATTCCCTTCTCCACCCAGCAGATATACCTTCCTATAAAATAAAAACATATTTCTTTCACAATTGCTTTTGTTTTGCAGTCGGTTCTATATTATGAATGTTATCTCGTATGTTTACTTAGTTTATTGTATGACAGCAGTTTTTTTCTGCTACTAATTCCCAATTTTTAGTGCCTTAGTTTTTATGAATTTCTCAATAAAATAGAGCCCATCTTTGATAAATTTTTCAGACAAGACATATAGATGGTCTAATTCTGAGATCTTTATACCTGAGAATGCCATTCTTTTGACATTACACATAAATGACAGCATTCCCACCCTCAAGTTTCTATGGATATTGTTTTATTGTTCTATAGTATTTAGTACTGCATAGAGGCCTGGGGCCAATCTGATATTTTTCCACTGAAAATACCATATTTATATGCTTAAATACTTGCAAGTTTTCTCACAGTATAATTATTTCTATATCTTTGTTGTTTTTACTGTCTGAATTTCTATAAAGTCATCTAAATTCTTGAAGTTGCTTTGACAGGAAATCAATTTAAATTAGTTATATGGGTCAGAGTTCAGTTGTAGACAACTGAATTCACTTTAGCTGGTAAAAGCAGAGAGAGAGATTTCCTTAAGGAGCCTTAGTTTACTACAAGGTGATTGAAAGACTTACAGTAACAAGATGGATCTGAAACTCTGACTAAAATCTCCCACAGTAAAGATTCTGCTGCTGCCACTGCACCACTCTAACAAATACAGACATGCTGGGACTAACCCTGGTGCTCTAGTGGTTTAGAGTCTGCCTTCCAATGCAGGGGGAATGGGTTCGATCCCTGGTGGGGGAACTGAGATCTCACAGGCCGCAGGGCCACTAGCCCGTGTGCCACAACTAGAGAAGCCCACGCATCACACTGAAGACCCAATACAACCAAAAAAAAGACCATGCTGCCTCTGCCATGGTCACTAGGGCAACCAGACCAGCGAGTTCCTGCCATCAACAATGACTGACTAGACATCAGGGCTTCTGATGAAGCTGCTGCAAAAGCACCAAAATAGTTCTGCTGCTGTGCTGTAGAATAGCCTCTCCATAGTGCTCATAACCACCTTCCAAGTCCTGTTCAAATGCATCTATCTGATGGATGCTACATCATATGCAGAAATTCTCACTGCAAAGACACCTGGGTAATGCAGACTTTAGTTTTCCAGCCTCTGGTACACAGAGTCATGTTAATATGGGGCTAGACTCTTACCTGGAGAAGGCAATGGCACCCCACTCCAGTACTCTTGCCTGGAAAATCCCATGGGTGGAGGAGCCTGGAAGGCTGCAGTCCATGGGGTCGCGAAGAGTTGGACATGACTGAGTGACTTCACTTTTACTTTTCACTTTCATGCACTGGAGAAGGAAATGGCAACTCACTCCAGTGTTCTTGCCTGGAGAATCCCAGGGACTAGGGAGCCTGGTGGGCTGTCGTCTATGGGGTCACACAGAGTTGGACACAACTGAAGTGACTTAGCAGCAGCAGCAGCAGCAAACTCTTACCAACTGAGACAATTTGCAATCATCTGCCACACTAATGAACAAAATGGGGCTTCCCCCATGGCTCAGTGGTAAAGAATCCACCTGTAATGCAGGAGAGGTGGGAGACACGGGTTTGATCCCTGGGTCAGGATGATTCCCCTGGAGGAGGAAATGGCAACCCACTCCAGTTTTATTGCCCAGGAAATGCCATGGATAGTGAAGCCTAGTGGGCTACTCACAAAGAGCTGGACGCAGCTGAGCGACTCTACACACACTCATGCAATGAACAGAATAAAGGGAATTTATTGACTAATGTACTTGGGAAGTTGAGAGGTAGAGTTGACTCTAGACATGACAGGAACGAGGAGTTCAAACCATATCACCAGCCACTTCTCTCTCTTTCTCCCTGTTCTTCAGCTCTGATTTTATTTATTCAACAAAGATTTATTGAGCATCTACTACGTGCCAGACACTGTTTACAGTGCTGGGGGTGCCACAGTGAACAAAACACACACAGATCTTTGTCTTCTTTGGGGCTTACTTTCCTCTCTGTTAACTTTGTCCTCTGGCAAGTTTCTAATAATGGCATCAAAAATGATCCCCAGAAGCTGCAAGTTTATAGGTCTCTTGAGATTACACAAGGAGAAAGGATTTTATCCACCTCCAAACCCAAATAAATTTCACCAAAAAAATGTTTCTAATTGGCTTTAATATGTGATGTACCTCAGACCAGTCAGAGTATGGAGGGACATATATTATATGCCCACCAGATGTTGATCAGGCTGTTCCCAAACTGAAAAGGTATGTTCCATCCCTAAGCTTACCTAGTGTACTGCACACACACGCACACACACGCACACACACACACAGACATACATACTCAATTTTATTTCTGTACATTCATTTTAAGGAGATCCTTCCTATGATAATACAGATTCCTCTTCCACAAATGAAATGCACATATCCTTCCCCTCACCCAAAGAAGAGATCCTCAAACTCATGTAGTTACCACTTCATGCTTTAAAGTATAGGGTTTCAGGTCCATATGAAATGACTCATTATCTAGCAACCTATGGATAAATTATTAAAAGAAATATAACTACCTGCAACATATTTAAAATTTCAATACCTGAGGGGAAACAGAAAGCTACCATAAGAATTCTTCTTTGAAAATGGGAGGGCTTCCCTGGTGGTTCAGTGGTAACGAATCTGCCCATCAATTACAGACACAGGTTTGATCCCTGCTCTGGGAAGGTCCCACATGCCATGGAACAACTAAGCTCGTATGCCACAACTACTAAGCCTGTGGCCTAGAGCTTGGGAGCCACAACTATTGAACCCACGTGCACCAACTACCGAAGCCTGCAGGCCCTAGAGTCTGTGCCCCATGAAGAGAGACACCACTGCAATGAGAAGCCCTATGCATTGCAAAGAAAAGTAGTCCCACTTCGCTGCAGAGAAAGCCTGCACAGCAGTGGAGACTCAGCACAGTAAAAAATACATAAATTAATTTAAAAATTAAAAAAAAAAGGAAAAGAAATAGGAAACCAGTCTCTGACCAGGATAGGTTCCAGCAGGTTCCTGTCCTGCTGGAAGAAGAGCAAACTCTCAGCCCTGAGAGCAGAATCCTCCACGTCATCAGCTCTGTGGATGAGTAACCAAAGCCAGAAACCTGGAAGGGTCATGACTCCCAGTCTTATCACTTTTTCTTGTTGCCATAGACTTTGATGTTCTGCCCATCTCCGAAGTCCTAGGTTTCACTGTATTCCTCCAGCTTCTGTTCCTAGATGTGACCCAGTATTCCAGCACTCATAATCCTCTGAATTGCATCCAGGGTCTGTCTCTCAGTGGTGGAATGATCCTTAACTTTGTTGAGCAGAGAAGGAACAGAGGGAGATGCCTGGGTGAAGCCCAGGGGAGCCCCCTTCTACCTTTGCCATTTCCATTTTGCAATGTACTTCCCACCTCCCTGTCTTCACTCTCACTAAATTTAGCTTCAGGTTCAAGTAGAGAATACCATTCTTGTTGCTGTTGTTCAGTTGTTCAGTCATGTCTGACTCTCTATAACTCCATCAACAGCAGGACACCAGGCTTCCTGGTCCTTTCCTATCTCTCAGAGTTGGCTCAGATTCATGTCCATTGAGTCAGTGATGCCATCCAACCATCTCATCCTCTGTTGTCCCCTTCTCCTCCTGTCCTCAATCTTCCCCAGAATCAGGATCTTTTCCAATGAGTGGGCTCTTCATCTCAGGTGGCCAACACACTGGAGCTTCAGTTCAGTTCAGTTTAGTTCAGTCACTCAGTTGTGTCTGACTCTTTGCGACCCCATGAATCGCAGCACGCCAGGCGTCCCTGTCCATCACCAACTCCCGGAGTTCACTCAGACTCACGTCCACCGAGTCAGCGATGCCATCCAGCTATCTCATCCTCGGTCGTCCCCTTCTCCTCCTGCCCCCAATCCCTCCCAGCATCAGAGTCTTTTCCAATGAGTCAACTCTTCTCAGGAGGTGGCCAAAGTGCTGGAGTTTCAGCTTCAGGATCATTCCTTCCAAAGAAATCCCAGGGCTGATCTCCTTCAGAATGGACTGGTTGGATCTCTTTGCAGTCCAAGGGACTCTCAGAGTCTTCTCCAGCACCACAGTTCAAAAGCATCAATTCTTCGGCGCTCAGCCTTCTTCACAGTCCAACTCTCACATCCATACGTGGCTACTGGAAAAACCATAGCGGAGCTTAGACTTTTCCAAATGCATGTGGTTAGCTAACTCTAGAGTATCTTGGATGGCTAGTTGTAGGCAGGAAGGGCCTATCTGTAAATCTATATGCTCTTCCCCTCCACTTCCTGTTTAGGCTAAATGCTGCATTTTTTAACAACTTTATTGAGATATTTCCATGCCATACTATTCACCCATTTAAAGTGTACAGATTAGTAGCTTTTAATATCCTCAAACAGTTGTAAATCTATCACTGTAATACATTTTAGAACATTTTCATTACCCCCCAAAAGAAAAATCACTCCCTCACCTCCCAGGCTTCCCATTCCTCCCAGCCCCTGGAAACTATCAACTTATTTTCTGCCTCTATAGATTTCCTTGTTCTGGACATTTCGTATACAAATGGAATCATACACTATGTGGTCTTTTTTCACTTAGCATAATATTTTCACGGCTCATCGATATTTGTAGCATGTATTAGTACTTAATTCATTTTACTGCTAAATACTATTTCACTGCATGCACATACCGCACTGTGTTTATCCATTCATCAGATGATAGACTTTTGGATTGTTTCCACCTCTTGGCTATTAAGAATAATGTTGCTATAAACATTCTTGTACAATTTTTATGTGAACATATGTTTTCATTTCTTTTAGAGTATCTAGGAATGGAATTTCTGGAGCATATGCTAACTCTGTTTAACTGTTTGATGAAGCCTGTTTTTCTTGACGTTATTAAAAACATCAAAAAGTCATTAACTCACTCCAATATCTTGACATTTTCAACAAGCCACTAAAGCACTCGTCGCAGGAGACAAGTAATCAGATTTCCAAAATACAAACAGGTGACAGTCTAATTTGTGTCTACCCTATAACCCAGATGTTCAGTTGGCAGGTGGGAACAGAATTCTCATTACTACTTACCACACTCAGCTTGGACAATTCTATATTTTAAGGCCTTGACAATTGTTATATTCTACCTCCAATATTTATCTTATGATTACAAGTGAACAAAAATTAGGTCTCACCTAATCGGGAGTTTGACTATGAGATCTAACTTCAGACACAGATGGATGCAATGGTTCAAAACTGTAAATCAGGGACTTCTCTGGTAGTCCAGTGGCTAAGATACCACGCTCCCAGTGCAGAGGGCCTGGGTTCGATCCCTGGTTAAGGAACTAGATCCCATGTGCTACAACTAAAGCTCCTTCATGCCATAACTAAGATCTGGCATAGCCAAATAAATAAAGAAATAATTTTTTAAAAAAACTATAAATCAGGTGCCATTTCTTTACTTTTCAGCAATCCTCTTCTACTTTAGCTTAATTCTCAGGTGGGCTTACTCCACTTGATAGCCAAGTGCTTCCAGAAGTTCAGGATTCAAGATTCCAAAAGAGATCAGTCCCTTCATAAGAATGCTAATTGGGCCAGCCTGGTGGGATACTGGAGGGGTGAGTTCTATTCTTGGTTCAGCTTTCAGGTCCAAGGTTTTAGAGTGGTTAGCCTGGATTACATGTCCATTCCTATGGAAGGGATGGTGGAGTCAGATTATTGATATCCACACTAAGGGTTGGGAAGAGATGTTTCCAGAAGAAAAAAATATAGCCTGGAAGGCAGAAAATAAACAACTGTCCAGTATACCTTCTATATCTATTATGCTTACTTCTTCATTTTCATCTTTCTATCAATTTTCTCCATGTTCCATGAAATATTTTTCAAATTTGCACTATATGTCATTTACTTAGGTTTCTAAAAGGCTGTAATTTGCCTCCCACACTTTTTAAATGATCATTTATTTATTCATTTTTAAAAATATTTATTTATGTAACTTATTTATTTGGCTGTGTGAGGTCCTAGTTGCAGCATGCCGGATCTTTAGATGCGGCATGTGGGATCTAGGGCCCTAACCAGGAATTGAACCCAGGCCCCCTAAATTGGGAGCATGGAGTCTAACCACTAGACCACCAAGGAAGTTCCTATAATATCATCTATTTTTTAAAAATATTTACTATTGGTATAATATACCCCAGATACCATGATAGGGTAAGGACCCTGTCTTCAGAAAGATACTGTCTAGTAGAGAAAGACACAAATAAACAGAAAATTACAATAAGTGATACTGTAAAATTATAATAAGTGATATGATTAAGGTAATCACAGGTACCCAATCCAGCCCAGGGGGATTCAGAAATTTCCTAAAAAAGATATTAACCTCTAAAGAAATGAGTGTTCAATGGACAGGGAATGGAGACCCAAAAAGGAAGGGAATTTCAGGTCAAGGCACAGTATGTGGAAAGGCAAAAAGATGTGAAAGGACACGAGATGAGACAGGAGCACTGATCACAGGTCACAGGAGCACAGGTCACACTGAGTTCAGTGTGACCGGTACGGCAGTGCAAGGTGAGTGGCAAGAACATGGCTGATGCAGTTCACAGGGGCCAGCTCAGAAATAACACTGCAGCTGTGTGCCGGGGAGTCGGACTTCATCCTGGGGGAAAGGTTTACCCAGGAGAGCGTTCTGATCAGGGTTACATTTTAGAAGGTCAGTTCTAACAGTGGTATGGAGAGGGCCCTTCAGAATACCAGATTGTTCAAGAGGTGACTGCAGTCACAGAGTGAAGAATGGTGAGGGTCACAATTAGGGACATGTGTCAGGTGTGTGACTTTCACATGTTCATCTTCTTGTGATTAAGAAAACTTAGCAGGTACCTGCACAGATTTTCTCAACCCTCCTAGGAAGTGATCTTCATATGGTTGAGTCCTCCCCATCTTTCTCAAAGAGGCTTTCACTGGCCACCTTATCTAAGGAAGTTAGATCCCCAAACACAATACACATACCTACACACATGTAACTTCCACGAGGACCTCATCCGTCTTATTGATAGATTGCCCCATACGTAGTAGAAGGGTAAGAATGAGTATTGGGTAGATGACATGGAAAGGACAAAAGCCATACTCATACTCAGGCAATAGCAAAAGGCTGTCAGGCTCAGGCCAATGGGGAGAATGACTCTTGTTCTGAGGTCCTGGTGACAGGACAGAAGTCAGAGTCAGAGGGATCTTCAAGGATGACCTTTCTCTGGGCCCTTTATCTTGCCTTCTATCTTACTACTCCTCTACTGGCCTCAGTTATATTCATTCATTGTTTCATTTAACCAACAAACAATTAGCTCTGAAAGACACAAAAAGTTATCTTTAAAAATATTTGCGTATTTTATTTTTGGCTGCACAGGGTCTTAGTTGCAGCATACAGGATTTTCACTGAGGCACAGTGGTCTACTTGTGGTGCCTGGGGTTCCAGAGTGCACGGGGTTCAGTGCTTGTGATGCGTGGGCTCTAGAGCACGTGAGCTCTGTGGGATCTTAGTTCCTTCACCAGGTACTGAACCCCTGACCTTGGAATGAACCTACATTGGAAGGCAGACTCTTAATCACAGGGCTAACAGTGAAGTCCCTGTAAAGCTATTTTTATCAGACACTCTCTTCTCCAGCCACACAAGAGAATCCATCTGCAGACTGAAGCAACGTGAGAGGAAAGAAGAAGAGGAGGAAGAGGAAGAAAGAGAGGAAGAAGAAAAAGGCAAAGCCAAGAGATGGAAAGAGCAAGAGAGTAACAGGTAGCATCCAGCAAAATCTCATCACTCAGACTTTGCAGCCATGTGAGCCCACAAGCCTCCTTTGGTGCTAAGCTTATTTGTGTCGGGTTTCTTTTTGGTTTTTTTTTTTTTTTTGGAATTTCATCCCAAAGAATCCAACTGGCTGAATTCAATGGCTCAGTTAATAATAAATCTAACCATCTCTCTGTCTCTATGCTTGTGTGCTTGCTAAGTCATTTCAGTCATGTCTGATACCCTATGAACGGTAGCCTACCAGGCTCCTCTGTCCATGGGACTGTCCAGGCAAGAACACTGGAGTGGGTTGCCATGCCCTCCTCCAGGGGATCTTCCTGACCCAGGGATTGAATCCGTGTCTCTTCCTTTGTTTCTATACTGTTGTCAGTCACTCAGTTGCATCCAACTCTGCCTCTATACCTACCTATTAATATGTTCCTTACTGTAAGGAAATAGTTCACAGATTCACTTATTTGATTCTTTTTTTTTTTTTTTACTTTTTCTAGTATCCTTGGATTTCTCATGCTTTCCTACAGATTTTCAAAGAGCCAGAGGGTGGAAAAAACTTTGTAGGGGTGATGATCACAGTTTATTTTTGCTGTGTTTCTCTCAAATCTCCATACATGTTTATGTTAGATGCTACTGTGGGCCTCATGTTATCCACAGAATCTTAAAAGGGATTATTAGCATAGCTGTGGCTTTCTCCCTTTAAAATAAACCCCAGCTGACTTGGAATTTGTATTCCTCAAGGGAGCTTCTTTTTCCAGATACACAATACTAAATATTTTAATCAAATATGTGATCAAAAATATTTTCCATTTTACTTCTTTTATTTATTTAATGGACTCATGTTACCCGTGCTTTTTGGAAGAGAATTAATTTGGAATAAAGGCTCAGCTTTTATATTCCAAAATATGAGAAAATAATTTCATGTCTCTGGGACATAGAAAATAACAGTCTAATTGTGCATTCTTTGGTATAGTCACGGATAGTTCAAGAATGGATTTTAAATCATATACACTAATACAATTGTTCTCTTTGGGAAATAACTGTCACAGTTAAGGGGATGGGTTTTAGGGAATGTCTTAAAACGTTAAATGAATCCTTTTACGATTCTCTCACTATTTCAGTTTTCTTCTTTCATTCTCCAGTGTGGTCAGATAGTCCCACATGTTTGCATCTTTGAATCCCAAGGCACCAAGCTTACAGGGTGGTTTCTTTCTTCACCACAAGTACAGAAAAGCTCCTGGGTTGAAGCAGAGGTGAATTCATTACCAGGCATTAGGTTCCTTTCTCACTGCTGGTCTCTGATCTTTCTGCCTGAGCCTTAGTCTGCCTTTCCTTCTGTTGCTGTTTTCCCTTTCCAGGTTTGCATACCTCCTGGTTCTTATCCTTCTTCTGGGGTTGGTCACCAACTAGTTCTGTTTCATGGCTTCCCAGCCAATGCACATTCTGGATTCTGTTGTGTTGCTGACCCCTCACTGATTTCTATTTATTCCAAGTCTTTCAGCCCACCAGACTCATCTGGGGTCCATAATCCTGGTGTAGATTCATCACATCAGCTGCCAGTGCTTAGAGAGATAATCAAGTGGGGAAACTCAGGCAGAGAATCGGGAACCAGAGAAAAACACAGACTACCAAAACTGACTCAAGAAGAAGTAGAATGTTGGAATAGAACTATAACAAATAAGGAATTTGAGTTAGTAATCAATATAATGTATATATATGTATGTGCCTGTGGGCTAAGTCCCGTCAGTCATCTGCGACTCTTTGTGACCCTATGTATTGTAGCCTGCCAGGCTCCTCTCTGTCCATTGGATTCTCCAGGCAAGAATACAGGAGTGGGTTGCCATGCCTTCCTCCAGAGGATATTTTCAACCCAGGAATTGAACCTTAATCTCTTGCATTTGAGGCAGGTTCTTTACCATTAGCATCAGCTGGAAAGCCTATATATTTTATACATATATATAAGCTTATATATAATAAGCCTAAGTAAGTAAGTAAGTAAAGTCACTCAGTCGTGTCCGACTCTTTGTGACCCCATGGACTGCAGCCCACCAGGCTCCTCAGTCCATGAGATTCTCCAAGCAAGAATACTGGAGTGGGTTGCCATTTCCTTCTCCAGGGGATCTTCCCAACCCAGGGATCGAACCTGGGTCTCCCGCATTGGAGGCAGACGCTTTAACCTCTGAGCCACCAAATAAGCCTATATATTATAGACTTCCCTGGTGGCTCACACAGTAAAGCATCTGTCTACAATGTGGGAGACCCAGGTTCGATCCCTGGGTTGGGAAGATCCCCTGGAGAAGGAAATGGCAACCCACTCCAGTATTCTTGCTTGGAGAATCTCATGGACTGAGGAGCCTGGTGGGCTGCAGTCCATGGGGTCACAAAGAGTCGGACACGACTGAGTGACTTTACTTACTTACTTACTTAGGCTTATTATATATAAGCTTATATATATGTATAAAATATATAGGCTTTCCAGCTGATGCTAATGGTAAAGAACCTGCCTCAAATGCAAGAGATTAAGGTTCAATTCCTGGGTTGAAAATATCCTCTGGAGGAAGGCATGGCAACCCACTCCTGTATTCTTGCCTGGAGAATCCAATGGACAGAGAGGAGCCTGGCAGGCTACAATACATAGGGTCACAAAGAGTCGCAGATGACTGACGGGACTTAGCCCACAGGCACATACATATATATACATTATATTGATTACTAACTCAAATTCCTTATTTGTTATAGTTCTATTCCAACATTCTACTTCTTCTTGAGTCAGTTTTGGTAGTCTGTGTTTTTCTCTGGTTCCCGATTCTCTGCCTGAGTTTCCCCACTTGATTATCTCTCTAAGCACTGGCAGCTGATGTGATGAATCTACACCAGGATTATGGACCCCAGATGAGTCTGGTGGGCTGAAAGACTTGGAATAAATAGAAATCAGTGAGGGGTCAGCAACACAACATGGGTCTCCCGCATTGGAGGCAGACGCTTTAACCTCTGAGCCACCAAATAAGCCTATATATTATAGACTTCCCTGGTGGCTCACACAGTAAAGCATCTGTCTACAATGTGGGAGACCCAGGTTCGATCCCTGGGTTGGGAAGATCCCCTGGAGAAGGAAATGGCAATCCACTCCAGGACTATTGCCTGGAAAATCCCATGGACAGAGGAGCCTGGTAGGACAGTCCATGGGGTCGCAAAGAGTCGGACACGACTGAGCGACTTCACTCACTTTTCACATATATATATATGCCTCCACAAAGAAGAAACCAGGCCCAGATGACCTTCCCAAAGAATTCTATGAAACATCCAGTGAAGACTAAATATCAATTCTTCACAAGCTCTCCCAAAAAAAGCAGAAGAGGTGAGAACATTTCCCAAATTATTCTATGAAGGTAATTTTACCCAGATATCAAAATCAAACAACACATCACAGGAAAATCACAGAGCAATATTTCTTATGAATATGGATAAAACTAGGCAACAAAAAGAAATAAAAAACATCCAGATTGGAAAGGAAAAAATAAAACTGTATTCACAGATGACACAATCTTGCATATAGAAAATCCTAAGGAATTCTCTTAAAAAACTGCTAGAATCAATAAATGAGTTCATTAAGGTTGCAGTACACAAGATCAATATATAAAAATCAATTATATTTCTATACTTGCAATGATCAATCCAAAAATGAAATTTAAAAAGCAACCAAATTATGATAGCATCAAAAATAATACTTAGAAAAACATACTTAGAAATAAATTTAACAAAAGAAGTATAAAACTAATACTCTGAGAACTAAAAGTATTCTTGAAAGAAAGTAAAGAAGATCTAAATAAATAGAAAAACATTCCCACATTCATGGATCAGAAAACTTAGCACTGTTAAGATGTCAGCAATCCCTAAACTGATCTATACATTTGATGTAGTTCCTTTCAAAATTCCAGATAACTCTTTGAACAAACTGACAAGCTGATTCTAAAATTCATGTGGAATCTCAAGGGATTCAGGATAGCCAAAACAATTCTGAAAAGAAAAATTAAAGTAGGAGGACTCACATTCTCAATTTCCAAACTTATTAATATTACAAGGCAACGTCCACACTATGATGCCACATTGAGATGTGGTATGGGCTCAAAGCGGAGAAGGCAGTGGCAGCCCACTCCAGTACTCTTGCCTGGAGAATCCCATGGATGGAGGAGCCTGGTAGGCTGCAGTCATGGGGTCGCTAAGAGTCGGACACGACTGAGCGACTACACTTTCAATTTTCACTTTCATGTATTGGAGAAGGAAATGGCAACCCACTCCAGTGTTCTTGCCTGGAGAATCCCAGGGGTGGGGGAGCCTGGTGGGCTGCCATCTTTGGGGTCGCACAGAGTCGGACACGACTGAAGTGACTTAGCAGCAGCAGCATGGGCTCAAAGATAAATAAAGTTGAGAGTCAGGAAGTAAGTGTATATATCTATGGTCAACTGATTTTTGACAAGGATGTCAAGACCATTCAATGGGGAGAGAATAGTCTTTTCAACAAATAGTGCTGGGACAACTGGATAGCCACATGCAAAAGAGTAAAGCTGGACCCTTCACATCATACACAAAAATTAACTCAGAATGGATCAAAGACAAAAATGTAAGAGCAAAAATTATAACCTTTTGAAAGAAACTCATGGGCATATCTTTATGGCCTCAAATTTGGAGAGTTTCTCAGATATGAAGCTGAAAAGTAAGGGTAACAATAAAATATTGATGCATATTATCAAAATCAAAATTTTATGCTAAGGGACTTGTATCTAGAACATATAAAGAACCCTTCAGTCAGTTCAGTCACTCAGTCATGTCCGACTCATTGTGACCCCATGGACTGCAGCACTCCAGGCTTCCCTGTCCATTACCAACTCCTAGAGCTTGTTCAAACTCATATCCATCAGGTCAGTGATGCCATTCAACCATCTCATCCTCTGTCATCCCCTTCTCCCCGCCTTCAATCTTTCCCAGCATCAGAATCCTTACATCTCAAAAATAAAAAATAAATTAAAATTGGGGAGAAGATCTGAATATACATTTATACAAAGAAGAGATACAAATGGCAGATAAGCACATGAATAGATACTTGAGAGTATTAGTTGTCAGGGAAATACAGATTAAAACCACAAGGAGATACCACTTCATATCCACTAGGGTGGCTACAATCAAAAAGTCAAATAATAAAAACTTTTGGCGAGGGCATGGAAAAATTGGAAAATTTACACACTGCCAGTGGGAATATAAAATGATGCAGCCACTGAGCAATAATTCAACTCCTAAGTGTGTGTCCAAGAGAAATGAAACATATGGCAGATCAGAAACATGTATACAAATGTTTACAGCAGCAGTATTCATAATGGGCAAGAGGTGGAGACAACCCAAATGCCCATAAACTGATGAGAAGATAACCTGTTGTTCAGTCGCTAAGTGGTGTTCGACTCTCACCTCATGGCCTGTAGCTCGCCAGGCTTCCCTGTCCTTCACCATCTGCGAGTTTGCTCAAACTCGTGTCCAGTGAGTCAGTGTCGCCATTCAATCGTCTCATCCTCTGTTGCCCGCTTCTCCTCTTGCCTTCAGTCTGTCGCAGTATCAGGGACTTTTCAAATGAGTCAGCTCTTAATTCCAAAGCATCAATTCTTTGGCACTCAGCCTTCTTTATGGTCCAACTCTCATATCACATCCATATGTGACTACTGGAAAAACACATAGCTTTGACTAGATGGACCTTTGTCAACAAAGTGATATCTCTGCTTTTTAATTTGCTATCTAGGTTTGTCATAGCTTTTCTTCCAAGGAGCAAGTGTCTTTTGATTTCATGGCTGCAGTCACTGTTTGCAGTGATTTTGGAGCCCAAGAAAATAAAGGCAGTCACTGTTTCCATTTTTTCCCCATTTATTTGCCATGAAGTGATGGCAGGTCCATGAATCAAGGCAAATTGGAAGTGGTCAAACAAGAGATGGCAAGGGTGAACGTNGAAGGGATAGAGCCAAAGCAAAAACAATCCCCAGTTATGGATGTGACTGGTGATAGAAGCAAGATCCGATGCTGTAAAGAGCAGTATTGCATAGGAACCTGGAATGTCAGGTCCATGAATCAAGGCAAATTGGAAGTGGTCAAACAAGAGATGGCAAGGGTGAACGTTGACATTCTAGGAATCAGCGAACTAAAATGGACTGGAATGGGTGAATTTAACTCAGATGACTATTATATCTACTACTGCGGGCAGGAATCCCTCAGAAGAAATGGAGTAGCCATCATGGTCAACAAAAGAGTCTGAAATGCAGTACTTGTATGCAATCTCAAAAATGACAGAATGATCTCCGTTTGTCTCCAAGGCAAACCATTCAATATCACAATTATCCAAATCTATGCCCCAACCAGTAATGCTGAAGAAGCTGAAGTTGAACGATTTTATGAAGACATACAAGATCTTTAGAACTAACACCCAAAAAAGATGTCCTTTTCATTATAGGGGACTGGAATGCAAAAGTAGGAAGTCAAGAAACACCTGGAGAGTTTTCTTAACACACTTCTAATTAAAAAGTACTTGGTGATGAACTGAAGCCATGTATTGTACTCTGATTAAGGAAGCAAAAAAAGAGAAATGCCACATATAAAAATAAGCATCATGACTGCTAAAGGAATTTAATCTTTTTGCAGTGTGTCAAAGGATGAAATTTTTTATATAAAAACTTTCCCCTAGAAACTGATCCTTAAAAATGTAGTAATTCTTTTATTTCCAAGTATAGATTTCAAATAAATCAGTCATTTAAAAAAAATGTCTCTAGTGGAAGTTAGTATGCAAAATAAGTAAACTAAGTTTAGTACAAAATTTCAGTTAAAAAAGAAAATTCTGGTATAATAAGTGAAGTGTCATTTATTTGGCCCTCTCTAGAAATATAATTATATTTAAACCCTCTTGACCTCATGTGGTATTTAAAGACAACTTTCGTCTCCTTGAAAATGACTCCAAATGCTTTGTTTATGCCATTTGATACTAGAAATAAAACTTTCTCATCTTATCCCAAATGGTGAGAATTTATGCTTCGTTTTCTTCACTACTACTTTCCCCAAAAAGCCTTGGGTCCTTAATTGAATGTGAAGTCTGAACTACTGCTAAATTGTGTTTGTTCATATTAGAACTTAATATACTCAGTTGTGTACTTATCATTTTCTCTTAGACTCTAAGCTCCTGAGTACAAGTACAGCTTTGCATTTAGCACAATAATTTGCAAGTATTAGGAGCTCACAAAATGACCAGTAAATGAGTTTACTACAGTATAATTCAACAATGACCAGCTCTGGGAAAGTAAAGAGGGGGAAGACAACTTATGTTTGAGCCATTAATCCACACTACACTAGTATAATCTTCATTAAACTTTACATTTTTTATGACTTACTTTTGATATTGACTGGCTTCCTTGGTGGCTCACTTGGTAAAGACTCTGCCTGCAATGTGGGAGACATGGATTCAATCCCTGGGTCAGGAAGATCCCCTGGAGAAGGAAATGGCAATCCACTCCAGTATTCTTACTTCAAAAATTCCATGAACAGAGGAGTCTGGTGGGCTACAGTCTATGTGTCACAAACAGTTGGACACGACTGAGTGATTAGCACTTTGATATTGAATGGATATACACCAATTAATGTCCATGAGATAAGATTCATAATGCATTTAAAACATAAGATAATTTCTATAATAAAAAAAAAATAGTTGATAGCATACTATATAAAATTTCCTAATGTGTCAATGATACTTTGTGAATTGCAGTTTGAAAAACAATGACCTATTCGATCACCTTATGCTTAAATTTATTGGGGGTGAAAAAATATAAGGGGATTGACAAGTTGTTGTTGGGTGCACTCATATGCTTGTCATTTTCTGGCTGAAGTAAAGAACAGATTAAGGGCCCATGGCACAGTCATTTATTGTAGTGATTATTCATAGACTCGGTTCAGTTCAATTCTGTTCAGTCACTCAGTCATGTCCGACTCTTTGCGACCCCATGGACTGCAGCACGCCTCCCAGAGTTTACCCAAACTCATGTCCACTGAGTTGGTGATGTCATCCAACCATCTCATCCTCTGTCATCCCCTTCTCCACCTGCCATCAATCTTCCCCAGCATCAAGGTCTTTTCAAATGAGTCAATTCTTCACACCAGGTGGCCAAAGTATTGGAGTTTCAGCTTCAGCATCAATCTTTCCAATGAACACCCAGGACTTATCTCCTTTAGGATGGACTGGTTGGATCTCCTTGCAGTCCAAGGGGACTCTCAAGAGTCTTCTCCAACACCACAGTTCAAGAGCATCAATTCTTCGACACTCAGCTTTCTTTACAGTCCAGCTCTCACATCCATACATGACTACTGGAGAAACCATAGCTTTAACTAGGTAGACCTTTGTTGGCAAAGTAATGTCTCTGATTTTTAATATGTTCTCTAGGTTGGTCATAACTTTTTATCCAAGGAGTATCTTTTAATTTCATGGCTTCAGTCACTTTCTGCAGTGATTTTCGAGCTCCTCAAAAATAAAGTCTGCCACTGTTTCCACTGTTTACCCATCTATTTGCCATGAAGTGCTGCCACTGTTTCCACTGTTTACCCATCTATTTGCCATGAAGTGATGGGACTGGATGCCATGATCTTCATTTTCTGAATGTTCAGCTTTAGGCCAATGTTTTCACTCTCTTTTCACTTTCATCAACAGGCTCTTTAGTTCTTCTTCAGTTTTTGCCATAAGTGTGGTCATCTTTGTATCTGAGATTATTGATACTTCTCGCAGCAATTTTGATTCCAGCTTGTGCTTTATCCAGCCCAGCGTTTCTCATGATGTACTCTGCATATAAGTTACATAAGTAGGACAACAATATACAGCCTTGACATACTCTTTTTCTACTTGGAACCAGCCCATTGTTCCATGCCGAGTTCTAACTGTTGCTCCGGACCTGCATACAGATTTCTCAAGAGGCAGATCAGGTCATCTGGTATTCCCATCTCTTTCAGAATTTTCCACAGTTTATTGTGATCCACACAGTCAAAGGCATAGTCAATAAAGCAGAAATAGATGTTTTTCTGGAACTATCTTGCTTTTTTGATGATCCAGTGGATGTTGGCAACTTGATCTCTGGTTCCTCTGCCTTTTCTAAATCCAACCTGAACATCTGGAAGTTCATGGTTCATGTATTGCTGAAACCTGGCTTGGAGAATTTTGATCATTACTTTGCTAACATGTGAGATGAGTGCAATTATGTGGTAGTTTGAGCGTTCTTTGGCATTGCCTTTCTTTGGGGTTGGAATGAAAACTGACCTTTTCCAGTCCTGTGGCCACTGCTGAGTTTTCCAAATTTGCTGGCATATTGAGTGCAGCAATTTCACAGCATCATCTTTTAGGCTTTGAAACAGCCCAACTGGAATTCCATCATATTCACTAGCTTTCTTCTTAGTGATGGTTCCTAAAGCCCACTTGACTTCACATTCTAGGATGTCAGGCTCTAGGTGAGTGATTACCCCATCATGATTATCTGAGTCATGAAGATTTTTTTGTACAATTCTTCTGTGTATTCTTGCCATCTCTTCTTAATATTTTCTGCTTCTCTTAGGTCCATACTATTTCTGTCCTTTATGGAGCCCACTTCTGCATGAAATGTTCCCTTAGTAGATCTCATTTTCTTGAAGAGATCTCTAGTCTTTCCCATTCTATTGTTTTACTCAATTACTTTGCATTGATCGCTGAGAAAGGCTTTCTTATCTCTCCTTGCTATTCTTTGGAATTCTGCATTCAAATGGGTATATCTTTCCTTTTCTCCTTTACTTTTCATTTCTCTTCTTTTCACAGATATTTGTAAGGCCTGCTTAGACAGCCATTTTGCTTTTTTACATTTTTTTTTTTCCTTAAGGATGGTCTTTCTCCTGTCTCCTGCACAATGTCATGAGCCTTCATCCATAGTTCTTCAGGCACTCTGTCTAACAGATGATGATGTGATGATGTGATGATGTGATGATGTGATGATGTGATGATGTGATGTCGCTTAGTCGTGTCCGACTCTTTGCGACCCCGTGAACTGTAGCCTACCAGGCTCCTCCGTCCATGGGATTGCCAGGCCAGAATACTGGAGTGGGTTGCCATTTCCTTCTCCAGGAGATCTTCCCGACCCAGGGATCGAACCCTGGTCTCCCACATTGGAGGCAGACGCTTTAACCTCTGAGCCACCAGGGAAGTCCTATCTATCAGATCTAGTCCCTTAAATCTATTTCTCACTTCCACTGTATAATCATAAGGGATTTGATTTAGGTCATACCTGAATGGTCTAGTGATTTTCCATACTTTCTTCAATTTAAGTCTGAATTTGGCAATAAAGAGCTCATGATCTCAACCATAGTCAGCTCCCGGTCTTGTTTTTGCTGACTGGATAGAGCTTCTCCATCTTTGGCTGCAGAGAATATGATCAATCTTATTTCAATGTTGAGAAGGCAATGGCAACCCACTCCAGTACTCTTGCCTGGAAAATCCCAAGGACGAAGGAGCCTGGTAGGCTGCAGTCCATGGGGTCGCTAAGAGTCGGGCATGACTGAGCGACTTCACTTTCACTTTTCACTTTCATGCATTGGAGAGGGAAATGGCAACCCACTCCAGTGTTCTTGCCTGGAGAATCCCAGGGACGGGGGAGCCTGGTGTGCTGCCGTCTATGGGGTCGAACAGAGTCGGACACCACTGAAGCAACTTAGCATAGCATATTTCAGTGTTGGCTATCTAGTGATGTCTGTGTGTAGAGTCTTCTCTTATGATGTTAGAAGAGGGTGTTTGCTATGACCAGTGCATTTTCTTGGGAAAACTCTATTAGTCTTTGACCTGCTTCATTCTGTACTCAAACCCAAACTTCCCTGTTACTCTGGGTAGCTCTTGACTTCCTATTTTTACATTCCAGTCCCAATGAGGAAAAGGACATCTTTTTTTGGGTGTTAGTTCTAAAAGGTCTTGTAGGTCTTTATAGAACCGTTCAACTTCAGCTTTTTCAGCATTCCTGGTTGGAGCATAGATTTGAATTACTCTGATATTGAATGGTTTGTCTTGGAAACTAACAGAGATCATTCTGTCGTTTTTGAGATTGCATCCAAGTACTATATTTCAGACTCTTTTGTTGACCATGACAGCTGCTCCATTTCTTCTAAGGGATTCCTGCCCACAGTAGTAGATATAATGGTCATCTGAGTTAAATTCACCCATTCCAGTCCATTTTATTTAGCTGATTCCTAGAATCTCAATGTTCACTCTTTCCATCTCCTGTTTGACCACTTCCAATTTGCCTTGATTCATGGACCTGACATTTCAGGTTCCTATACAATACTGCTCTTTACAGTATCAAAACTTGCTTCCATCACCAGTCACATCTACAGCTGGGTGTTGTTTTTGCTTTGGCTCTGTTCCTTCATTCTTTCTGGAGTTATTTCTCCATGATCTTCAGGAGCATATTTGGCACCTACTGACCTGGGGAGTTCATCTTTCAGTGTCCTATCTTTTGGTCGTTTTATACTGTTCTGTAAGTAATGTGCCCTAGTCGCATATCTGTGATTGTATAAAGTTAAAATAATTGATTTAGTGAAGTTCTATCACCCAGATTTTTGTTAGGTGTTATTTTCTAAAGTACAAGATAGTTTAAATATTCATTCTTACTTTTGACTATTCTTCCTTCCCCTAACCTGGAATTATGTAAGATTATCTTTCCAAAATCTACTTTTATTATTTTCTACTCATAAACATCTGACACGGGGTTTATATGTTTTTATTTCTCCCTTTAAAAAGAATGTTTATTTCTATTACAATAACTATGACTATGTAGAGCTTTAAAAGTGAGAAAACTGGCTTGAAAATAGGGGAAGAAAATAGTTCTGGTAAACTTTAAGTATTATCCTTTATATATTAAAACTGGAAAGTTTTGTGGTTATGCATGGATTTTTTAACCTCATCTTTACCCAGAAATGTTTTTGAAAATGTTAGTGATCTAATAATGAGACACTCAATAGTGAAAAATAATATTATGTTTATTTGGATTGGAAGCAAATCTAAAAACGTAATAGTTTCATTATTTTTACATGAAGCATCCCCAGATTAAGTGAACTTTACATCCAGCAGTTGAATCAATGTTTAGTGCAATTGCAGAGTAAGATGCATTGCTGAATTCCTGCAATTTCAAAAGTGGACATATTTTTCACATCTGCTATTTTGATATAAGACTCAATTCTAATAGTATTTCAACAAAAAATATGTTTTGTGGAAATTAGTTTCCTAGTTGATAAGATTCTGACAATGATTGATGTTTGATACTTCAAATCCATTCATAAATGTTTCAGTATTTTGATTGCCTTTGGAAGCAAAACTAAGACCCAAGGAGAAATATTATTTGAAGGATAGCTCAAGCCTATAACAACAAAAAATTCAAACCAATGCAGACATAGCTTAAATGTCACAACAGTTAAAATTGTGGTAATCATGTTTTACCTTATATAAAAATTTATAGCATAAGTTTTTATTTTTATAATTATTATGCTTAATATGATTTTATAGATAATTTAAGTAGATACCCATCAGTTATTCAAATATGATATGAAGTTGATTTCAACTTCTCAGAATAAGACTTATTCTATTTCAATGTCATAATTCTTGTTATATACTTGGTTTTATCTTATCTTTTCTGGAGAGTCAGAATTGAGCACCATTGTTCCTTTAGGTCAAGAATATAACAACAACAAAACCTTGATTTTAATGTTTATTAATTGAGAAGATGGTTCTATTTTAGTAGAGTGGTTTAAGAAGGTCTCTCTCAAGAATAATATTGGGCAGTGCTCTGAGTATGGGAAGAAAATATGTTAAGTGAATACAAAAGAAAGAATATTCCATAGAAAGGGAATAGTTCAGTTCAGTCCCTCAGTTGTGTCCGACTCTTTGCGACCCCATGAATTGCAGCACGCCAGGCCTTCCTGTCTATCACCAACTCCTGGAGTTCACTCAGACTCACGTCCATTGAGTCAGTGATGCCATCCAGCCATCTCATCCTCGGTCGTCCCCTTCTCCTCCTGCCCCCAATCCCTCCCAGCATCAGAGTCTTTTCCAATGAGTCAACTCTTCGCATGAGGTGGCCAAAGTACTGGAACTTCAGTTTTAGCATCATTCCTTCCAAAGAAATCCCAGGGTTGATCTCCCTCAGAATGGACTGGTTGGATCTCCTTGCAGTCCAAGGGACTCTCAAGAGTCTTCTCCAACACCACAGTTCAAAAGCATCAATTCTTTAGCGCTCAGCCTTATTCACAGTCCAACTCTCACATCCATACATGACCACAGGAAAAACCATAGCCTTGACTAGATGGACCTTAGTCGACAAAGTAATGTCTCTGCTTTTGAATATACTAAGGTTGGTCATAATTTTTCTTCCAAGGAGTAAGCGTCTTTTAGTTTCATGGCTGCAGCCACCATCTGCAGTGATTTTGGAGCCCAAAAAAATAAAGCCTGACACTGTTTCTACTGTTTCCCCATCTATTTCCCATGGGAATAGTTAACTACATCAAATCCTGTGAGGAAAGGAAGAGCTTGGGATGCACAGGAAAAGAAAAAATAAAAATTCCAAAGAGCACAGTGAGCTTGAGGAAAGAGGTTGCAGGTAAGATTGTTATGGTAAGACATTGTACCATAAATGTAATTGGAAACACTTCAAGAGTTTGAGTAGGAAAGTGACAAGATCTGAGATGTTTTAAGAAGAATATTTAGCTACTGTGTAGAGGGTGGAATATAGGGAATGATGAATAAAAGTAAGAAAATCATGACACTATCAACTTCAACAACCCAGGTGAGGAATGATGGGAAATTTTACTAGTTGAAGGTCATATGTATGTCTTCTCAGTTGTTTCAGTCATTTCCAACTCTTTGTGATGCCATAGACTGTAGCCTGCAAGCTCCTCAGTCCATGGGCCTCTCCAGGCAAGAACACTGGAGAATGCTGTCATCTCCTTCTCCAGGGAACCTTCCTGACCAAAGGATCAAACCCATGTCTCCTGTTTTGCAGGCAGATTCCTTACTGACTGAGCCACCAGGGAAACCCTGAAGGCCATATAGGTGTCAGTAAATGGTCATATCTGGAAAAATTTTATGTTAGAGCTGCTGCTGCGGCTGCTAAGTCACTTCAGTCGTGTCCAACTCTGTGTGACCCCATAGATGGCAGCTCACCAGGCTCCCCTGTCCATGGGATTGTCCAGGCAAGAGTACTGGAGTGGGTTGTCATTGCCCTTTCCTAAGTTAGAGCTAAACACTTGCCAATGGTTTAAATTTGGGTTCTGGGAGAAGAGAAGGAGTTGGCCAGGACAACTAAATGAGTGGTGGTGATGTTTTTGAAGATGGAGTAGGTTGGTGGAGAACATTTTAGGGGATAAGAAAGGAAGGAATCAACAGTTTTGCTTAGGGCATACACGGTAGAGATTCAGGTTGGTGACATACACACCTAAGAATCACCTGTGGATATACGGTGTTTAAAGCCAAAGAAATGGATGAAATAATCTGAAGAATAAATTTAGATCAATAAAAAGAGAGTCTGAGAGTGAGTTCTTGTGGGAATGCAACATGAAAAGGCCAAGGAAGACAGTCCTGAGAAGGAATAGCCCCTGCAGTCAGAGGAAACCTGGGAGATTCTTTTTCCCAGAAGGTAAGTGATGAAACAATTTCAAAAAAGATCAGATGCCAGTGAGAGGTTGTGTATGATGGAAATTATGAAAGGATTGCTTAATTTAGCAGCATAGAGAATGCTGCTGATATTGACAAGGGAAATTTAAATGGAGAGATATGGGAGACTGCTTGGTTAGTATGATTCAAGAGGGAAATAGAGGCAAGGAAGTGGAGACAATCAATCCTTCTGAATTATTCTATCATTAAGACGAGCAGAGAAGAAGAGCAGTAATTAGAAGATATCATAATTAAAAATAATATTATGTTTATTTGGATTGGAAGCAAATCTAAAAACGTAATAGTTTCATTATTTTTACATGAAGCATCCCCAGATTAAGTGAACTTTACATCCAGCAGTTGAATCAATGTTTAGTGCAATTGCAGAGTAAGATGCATTGCTGAATTCCTGCAATTTCAAAAGTGGACATATTTTTCACATCTGCTATTTTGATATAAGACTCAATTCTAATAGTATTTCAACAAAAAATATGTTTTGTGGAAATTAGTTTCCTAGTTGATAAGATTCTGAAATGATTGATGTTTGATACTTCAAATCCATTCATAAATGTTTCAGTATTTTGATTGCCTTTGGAAGCAAAACTAAGACCCAAGGAGAAATATTATTTGAAGGATAGCTCAAGCCTATAACAACAAAAAATTCAAACCAATGCAGACATAGCTTAAATGTCACAACAGTTAAAATTGTGGTAATCATGTTTTACCTTATATAAAAATTTATAGCATAAGTTTTTATTTTTATAATTATTATGCTTAATATGATTTTATAGATAATTTAAGTAGATACCCATCAGTTATTCAAATATGATATGAAGTTGATTTCAACTTCTCAGAATAAGACTTATTCTATTTCAATGTCATAATTCTTGTTATATACTTGGTTTTATCTTATCTTTTCTGGAGAGTCAGAATTGAGCACCATTGTTCCTTTAGGTCAAGAATATAACAACAACAAAACCTTGATTTTAATGTTTATTAATTGAGAAGATGGTTCTATTTTAGTAGAGTGGTTTAAGAAGGTCTCTCTCAAGAATAATATTGGGCAGTGCTCTGAGTATGGGAAGAAAATATGTTAAGTGAATACAAAAGAAAGAATATTCCATAGAAAGGGAATAGTTCAGTTCAGTCCCTCAGTTGTGTCCGACTCTTTGCGACCCCATGAATTGCAGCACGCCAGGCCTTCCTGTCTATCACCAACTCCTGGAGTTCACTCAGACTCACGTCCATTGAGTCAGTGATGCCATCCAGCCATCTCATCCTCGGTCGTCCCCTTCTCCTCCTGCCCCCAATCCCTCCCAGCATCAGAGTCTTTTCCAATGAGTCAACTCTTCGCATGAGGTGGCCAAAGTACTGGAACTTCAGTTTTAGCATCATTCCTTCCAAAGAAATCCCAGGGTTGATCTCCCTCAGAATGGACTGGTTGGATCTCCTTGCAGTCCAAGGGACTCTCAAGAGTCTTCTCCAACACCACAGTTCAAAAGCATCAATTCTTTAGCGCTCAGCCTTATTCACAGTCCAACTCTCACATCCATAATGACCACAGGAAAAACCATAGCCTTGACTAGATGGACCTTAGTCGACAAAGTAATGTCTCTGCTTTTGAATATACTAAGGTTGGTCATAATTTTTCTTCCAAGGAGTAAGCGTCTTTTAGTTTCATGGCTGCAGCCACCATCTGCAGTGATTTTGGAGCCCAAAAAAATAAAGCCTGACACTGTTTCTACTGTTTCCCCATCTATTTCCCATGGGAATAGTTAACTACATCAAATCCTGTGAGGAAAGGAAGAGCTTGGGATGCACAGGAAAAGAAAAAATAAAAATTCCAAAGAGCACAGTGAGCTTGAGGAAAGAGGTTGCAGGTAAGATTGTTATGGTAAGACATTGTACCATAAATGTAATTGGAAACACTTCAAGAGTTTGAGTAGGAAAGTGACAAGATCTGAGATGTTTTAAGAAGAATATTTAGCTACTGTGTAGAGGGTGGAATATAGGGAATGATGAATAAAAGTAAGAAAATCATGACACTATCAACTTCAACAACCCAGGTGAGGAATGATGGGAAATTTTACTAGTTGAAGGTCATATGTATGTCTTCTCAGTTGTTTCAGTCATTTCCAACTCTTTGTGATGCCATAGACTGTAGCCTGCAAGCTCCTCAGTCCATGGGCCTCTCCAGGCAAGAACACTGGAGAATGCTGTCATCTCCTTCTCCAGGGAACCTTCCTGACCAAAGGATCAAACCCATGTCTCCTGTTTTGCAGGCAGATTCCTTACTGACTGAGCCACCAGGGAAACCCTGAAGGCCATATAGGTGTCAGTAAATGGTCATATCTGGAAAAATTTTATGTTAGAGCTGCTGCTGCGGCTGCTAAGTCACTTCAGTCGTGTCCAACTCTGTGTGACCCCATAGATGGCAGCTCACCAGGCTCCCCTGTCCATGGGATTGTCCAGGCAAGAGTACTGGAGTGGGTTGTCATTGCCCTTTCCTAAGTTAGAGCTAAACACTTGCCAATGGTTTAAATTTGGGTTCTGGGAGAAGAGAAGGAGTTGGCCAGACAACTAAATGAGTGGTGGTGATGTTTTTGAAGATGGAGTAGGTTGGTGGAGAACATTTTAGGGGATAAGAAAGGAAGGAATCAACAGTTTTGCTTAGGGCATACACGGTAGAGATTCAGGTTGGTGACATACACACCTAAGAATCACCTGTGGATATACGGTGTTTAAAGCCAAAGAAATGGATGAAATAATCTGAAGAATAAATTTAGATCAATAAAAAGAGAGTCTGAGAGTGAGTTCTTGTGGGAATGCAACATGAAAAGGCCAAGGAAGACAGTCCTGAGAAGGAATAGCCCCTGCAGTCAGAGGAAACCTGGGAGATTCTTTTTCCCAGAAGGTAAGTGATGAAACAATTTCAAAAAAGATCAGATGCCAGTGAGAGGTTGTGTATGATGGAAATTATGAAAGGATTGCTTAATTTAGCAGCATAGAGAATGCTGCTGATATTGACAAGGGAAATTTAAATGGAGAGATATGGGAGACTGCTTGGTTAGTATGATTCAAGAGGGAAATAGAGGCAAGGAAGTGGAGACAATCAATCCTTCTGAATTATTCTATCATTAAGACGAGCAGAGAAGAAGAGCAGTAATTAGAAGATATCATAATCCACAAATGTATTTGTTTTCTTTGAATGCCATAAAAGAGGAAACACTTAAAATGAAGGAGAGATGATTATTAAAAGACATATTTTTGAATAGGCAAAAAGAGATGGGATTCAATGCACAGAAGGAGTTGGACTTAGGTAGCTGCAAGGGCACTTCAGCAATCATAAGATGGAAGGAAGAATATATCAGTGAATATGGGGATCAGATATTCATTTTGGAGGGAAAAAATAGGAGATTATTTCCCATTTTTCCAGTATTTTATCTTAAAAGTTCCAAAGGCATCAGCTGATGCTAAGAAAGAGAAGGTGTTGAAGATTGAAGGGAGAATAGAAGCTGTGAAGTAATCATACTACAGGGTGAGAAAATAGTTTTACTATGATAATACTAGGCAATATTAGGATTGCTAGGCAGTGTTGGAGTTTACTTTAGAATTGTGGTCATAAATTTAAAATGCTATTTATCAGCATGCTGTATATTACATTCTGTGTATGTTTAAATGTTTGGATAGATGTAGAGTGTGAATACAAAGACTTATATGCAGTCAGGATAGAGATTATTCTGCACAAGTACAGAGAGAATAGAAGGGCAAGGTTGAGAATGTGTGCAAAGTAGTATTATAGTAATAAATGCAAGATGCAAAATACAAGGGAGCTCATATAGTAGATAACTGTATTGAAAATCCTAGTGAGATTGAAGAATTGCAGGAATTTATGTATTGGAGAAGATGAGCTGGACATACAGAAAGTTTTAGTTGAGGAGCAAGACACTTGACATGGTTTATACATTGGAAATTATTAATATTTAGTGATTAGTGATGAGGAACAAGTTATAACAACAGGAAAAAGATGACTAGAACTGAGGTTAAGAAAGGAAGCAAGAGGACAAAGTGTTAAATATTGAATCAAAAATAGTAACAGCAGTAGTATAGATACAAGTAAAGTGAGGCTTGTACTAAAATCTTCAATGAGGGTGACACAAAGATTTATATAATTATGCATTAATGAAGGATGACTGATACTACCAGTGCACAATACTTGGTGATAGATGTTTCTAAGAAGCATTTCAGAAGCATTCTAAAATGCTTGGCATTTAGAGAAGGATGGATGAAAATGAATAAGGGTCTGGGAGAATAAGCCAAGATGAAGAAATATATACCTAAACTCTTACTTCTGGGCTCTGAGTTACAATGGAAATATGAGAAAACTGAATTATCTCTTGACAGACTTTTAAGAAACAGCAATGTCCTAAGGGAAAGATTTCCTCTTCTGGGGCTCCAAAATCACTGTAGATAGTGACTGCAGCCATGAAATCAGAAGATGATTGCTTCTTAGAAGGAAAACAATGACAAACCTGGACAGGGTATTGAAAAGCAGAGACATTACTCTGCCAACAAATGTCCATATAGTCAAGGTTATGGTTTTCCCAGAGGTCATGTACATTGTGAGAGCTGGACCATAAAGAAGGCAGAATGCCAAAGAACTGATGTCTTCAAACTGTGGTGCTGGAGAGGACTCCTGAAAATCCCTTGACAGCAAGGAGATAGAACCAGTCAATCTGAAAGATCAACCCTGAATACTCCCTGAAAGGACTAATGCTGAAGCTGAAGCTCCAGTATTTTGGTCATATGATGTGGACAGATGACTTGTGAAAATCCCTGATCCTAGGAAAGATTGAGGGCAGAAGGAGAAGAGAGCATCAAAGGATGAGATGGCTGGACAGCATTACTGTTGCAATGAACATGAACTAGGGCAAACTCTGGGAGATGGCAAGGGACAGGGAACCCTGGTATGCTGCAGTCCATGGGGTCAAAAAAGCTGGACGTGACTGGAAGACTGAACAAGAACAACAACAACAAAGGGAAAGATAAAAGGATTTTTGCTGATGACAGACCAGGAGTCCCAGGAGGTATGGGAGAAAGGTATTGTGAAAATGGCAGAAGGATAAAAAGTGAATCAGAATAATAAAAATCTCTCTGCAAAGCCATGTGAGAATAAGAATCTGGGTGAATGTGGAAGGCCACCTGTAGTGACTGAGGTAAAAGGGAATTTGAGGCATTGTCTGTTTATCCCTGCTGGATTCTTAGTCAAAATGAATCACCGCTTTCTGGAGGTTGATCTAGTAGCCAGTTTGTTGATATAGAGAAAAACTACTCAGGGAAGAGGTGCCAGGGAGATGGATTAGGAGCTTGCTGGGAGTAATAATAGCTCTGAAAGACTCTTAAAAACACTGCTCTAGGCAATATTTGAACCAAGTTGGCCTTCTTCTTCTTCTCTTTTTTTTTTTTTTTTAATAATTCTAATGCTCTAAAATTAAAAAGTAAAATTCAAGGACGACTTGTAAAAGAGGTGGGCGAGTTACTGGGAACTTTTGTTCAGCTTGTAGATTTTCTGTATCATCTTTTTTCCTTTTATTTTATTTTATTTTATTTTATTTTTCAGGCTTTACATCACTATGTTCTTTTTTTTTTAATTTTTATTTTTTAGTTTGTTTTGCTTTACAATACTCTTTAAAACTTGGCAGAACAAAGGGGAATATTCAGCACAGTATTCAGTATCCCTTGGAGTCCACTGTGGATGCTCTTAAGATCTAAGGTTGGGGAATGTCATGAGAAGAGAAAATATTTCTCCATGAAGTCTGTTCTTTACTCCCACGGACACCAATGAAAATGCTTTGCCTTGCTGTAAATTGTGCACTATATATCTTCCACTTGCCCCTGTAGATCTAATTTCCATCTTTCTCTGCCCTGTTCTTTTCCCTAACTTTTGTGAACTGCACCCTTCGTCCTCCTGCCTTAGGTTGGGTTTGCTCAAAAGGATTGGAGAGGAAGGGAAGAATGGCATCACAGTGTTTACTTCCCCATTATTTTCCTCTTGGCTTCTGTGTAAACTGCTATATTCCTTAACTAAAAACCCACTTAAGATCTATTTTTGTTGGTTTCTATATAGTTCATTTATTTTTCATGTTTTGTTAGCTACTCTTTGCTTTGTTATTTCAAGCCTATGCATGGTCATGATATTCCAGTCTTAGGAACATCCTTAGGATTTTGCATTCTACCTTGTGGTTTTCCTACACCTTGCTCACAATTTTGCACATAACTTTTTCAGATTGCCAACTTTGAGTAAGTTGCTTCCTGGCACAAAATATAGTAAATGGCAAATGGTGCATTGATGTCCAACAAGTGGACCTTAAATGAGATTCTGGAATTGAGTTGTTCATATATTTGAGAAATACACAGATTTTTGCTGTGGAGAAATAGGAATAACCCAGAGTATGTTGTAGTATTCAGTATTCAGGGTGTGCATGCAACATGCAGTGAGGAAGGTGAAAGAAAATGTGTTTGGCAATTGAGGGCTGTGTTGATCCTTTACTACAACTACAGCAGTAATTATATACATGTTGTAATATTGGCTAGCATACTATGAAGGCTATATAGTACAACCAATTTTAGAACACAGTTGCCTAGACAGTGTATTAAAAAGCAGTACATCACTTTGCAGACGAAGCTAAGTATAGTCAAAACTACGGTTTTTCCAGTAGTTAATAGATATGAGAGTTGGTCCGTAAAGAAGGCTGAGTGCCAAACATTGATGCTTTTGAATTGAGGTACTGGAGAAGACTCTTGAGAGTCCCTCAGACAGCAAGGAGGTCAAACCAGTCAATCCTTAAGCAAATCAATACTGAATATTCATTAGAAGAGCTGATGCTGAAGCCAAAGTTCCAATACTTTGGCCACCTGATGGAAAAGAGCTAACTCAAGAAAAGACCCTGATGCTGGGAAAGATTTAGGGCAGGAGGAGAAGGAGGCAACAAAGGATAGATGTTTGAATGGGATCACTGTCTCAATGGATGTGGGTTTGAGCAAACCCCTGGAGATAGTGAAGAACAGGGATACTTGATATGCTGCAGTTCATGGAGTAACAAAGATTCAGATACAACTTAGCAACTTAACAAGAACAACAACACAGTTGTTATTATACAACAATCATTATCTTATCATTGGATCAGTTATATGTTAATTGCTTGGATTGGGTAAAGGTTTTTGTGTTTAAGTCTCCAACCCTTTATATTTGCTCCCTGATCTCACTTAACCTTGTTTCATTCTATATCAGAAGTTAAATTAAGGCAACTTATTACTATGCAAATCAGTTCAGTTCAGTCATTCAGTCTTGTCTAACTCTTTGTGACCCCATGTGACCCCCCAAAAATAGCACACCAGGCTTTCCTGTCCATCACCAACTCTGTAAGTAAATGTTGCCAAATATTTCAATGACAAAATAAGAAAATGTGGCAGTTACCACATTCTCTGAGCAATATTAAACAACTTATGAAATCACTAGCTTTGAAAAGTTATAGTACTGTAGATTTTGCTGAAAAGAAACTACATAACATGTCATGTATAATTTCAACATCTCTTTACACTTTTTCTCTGATCCCAAAGAATTAGAAAGTTGTCTGGTATATAATTTGAATAATGGCTCATTCATATACTTACATGGGACAAGTTATTTATTATCTCTAGGTCATGTTTTCATCATCTACGTAATTTGACTATTATAACATCTTCTACTATTTTGTGAAGAAAAACTATGATAATTAATGTGGCCAGTACGGTGCTCAGAACATAGAAATGCACAATGGAATCTTTATCTTAATCCCCAGACCAAAGTTCTACCTGGGAAAATCACCTAAAGTTTATCAATAACATTTATGATTTCTTTTGAACTTTATTTCTTTATAATCTGAACCACCAGGTAACCCTTTAAAAAATTGTTTCTTTTTTTTAATGTTTATTTTATATTAGAATGTAGTTGATTAGCAATATTGTGACCTTTATGGTTTCTGAATAGAAAAGTTAAGAACAAGTAGGGTGACAATGCTGTAATGAGTATGTGTATGGTGGGGGAGGTGGTCTTATAGCATCTGGCATTCAAGGAATTCTATGGGTTTTACCAAATGCTTGTATTCTGGACTGTAGAAAATTTATTTTAGCAGATTATTCATTTGAAATAACAAAATTATCATTCAGGCCTTGTTATAGATTGAATTACATCCCTTCAAAAAAGATATGTTTAAGTTCTAACCACTTTAGAAAGTGACCTTATTTAAAAATAGGATCATTACAGATTTAATTAGTTAAGATGCAGTCATACTGGACTAGGATGAGCCCATAATCCAATGTGAGTGATATCTTTAGAAGAAGATGTTCATAGAATATTATGTGATGATAAATATGGAAATTGGTAGTGATCCAACTGTAAGCCGAAGAATATCAGAGACTTCTGGGAAACCACCAGAAGCTGGAAAGAAGCAAGGAAGAATTCTTATAGGGTTCAGAGGGAGCATGGTACTACTGATATTTTGATTTTGGATTTCTAGCTTCTGAAACTGAGAAAGAATGTCTGTTATTTTGATTAACGTTTCTTGGTACTTTGTTATGGCAGTCCTAGGAAAAAATGCAGACTTAAAAGTTAGGTACAAACAGTAGAAATCATTGAAGAATAGCTTTCAGAACTCTGCTTGGGAATGAGAATCACTCAAAGAAATGTAGTTCCCAGCTTCCTAAAGACAACCGACTCTAGGGCTGCAAACATGCAAATCAATGGCAAACATGAAATATATCCTACATAAGACAGAGATCACAGTACTTCTCTTAAAAAGAGTGTGAATAATTGGATTTGTCTTGGATATTTTCTCTCTATGTTTTAGTTTCTATCCCATCTTTTAACCAAATAGATGATGTTTTCAGATATTTTTCTTTATTAAATTTTTAGTCTCTTACTAGTCCAAATGATGATTTAAGCAAATTTAAAATGTTTGATTATTATTTTCTCAAAAGCAATAACTAGCTACATCCTGAACCTCCAAATTGAGAAATTTCACAATGGGTTAAAAATGAATGGTTTCAATGATCACCAAAAAAAGAGTGATCATTACACTATTTACAAAAGTTGGACATTATCCTAATACAGAGATGCTGTTACAAGAACTCCTCTTTATTGTTCTTTTCCACAAACAGGAAAAAAAAATCACAAAATAAGTGAAATGTGAATTGTTTTCTTTAGAAGAAATGAATTAATTTTTAAAGCAAGAACACATTGCTCTACATGTGTGTTGTTTAGGTCAAAACATATTGAAGAGAAACAGTTTGGAGATAAATATTCAAACATCCTCCAAATTAGTTAAAACCGTTTATTTAAATATCTGGGGGTCACACCCATATCATGTATGCTGATATTATACTGATTTTTTGTTCTATTCCTGAAAGAATATCTTTCTGGATAAGTGTCCTTTGCAGAAGGAGTGATAGAGCCAAAAGTGCTGAATTATTAAAAGTTTTACGTATTATCCACAGGAAAGAGCATGTGGAGTACTTGTGTCAAGATCATTGGGGAAGATAATCAAGCTAAGTGGACAGGCAGATCAGCCAAGAAAGATATCGGATATAAAATGAGAACCACCAAAGTCAAAATTATTTAAATATGGTTGCCATGTTTACAAGTGTACTGAACAAAATATCTCAGTAAATAAAAAGTTTTTCAAGGGAGAGAGGAAGTACCCACAACACAGAATAACAATAAAGATAACAAATGCCAAGCATTCAGCTAAAACAAGCTGCTTAATTAGTTTTCCTCTGCCTCATGAAGAACAAACAATTGCTTTCCATGTTTATAACTGACCAAGCATATTCTTCAGGGAATAATTTATTCTTATTAAAGCTTTGAGTGATTATTTGTATTCAATTTACTTCATTTTAAAAGCATAATTCTAACTTTCATACTTTTATTTCAATAATCAGATGTGGTCTTTACAAAGCAGATGATAAATTAGATGTTGGACCTGGGCAACACAGGGTGAGGTCTGCAGACAGGTTTGCTCTGCAAGGTATTTGTTACCAGAAAGCAGTGAGTACAAATGTTACAAATTTTAAAACTTCTAGCAGTTGATATTCCCATAACATCAAGCTTGTGATGAATAGACTCTTCTCATTGGATGGAATCTAGTGTAATTTGGATGTTGTTTAATTTGTAGTTGAGTTCCATAGAACAGAAGCTTCATATTAGTCATTTATAGCTGGACCATATGTTGAACTATGACAGAATGAAAATTAAATAAAGTGCCCATTGTTACACATAGTTTGATATAGAGGCAGCAACATGGAGTCTGAAATCAGAAAGGCTTAATTTGAAATATAACACCACATTCCTTATTTCCAGTGATTTCAAGGATGTTGCTTGACTTCAGAAGGTGGAGATGGAAATTTTTACCCCAAAGGGTCAGTGAGAACATTAAATGGAATGCCCTGACAATGAATAAAACAGTGACATAACAGTGCTTCACAGTTATTCAAGTAACTTAAGTTCCTATACTACCTTTCCCACCGAGGCAGCCACCACCACCAGGATGGACTAATCTAGTCTTCTAGCAAAAACAATGCACTTTCTAATGTGACCATGAAGTAGAACAGTTAGTAATTCTATGCTGGAATTTTCTGAATAAAATAGAGAAACCATAATGTACTGTATGTGTACATGTATATTCAGCACTTTTGTTGTTGTTCAGTTGTTAAGTCTGTCTAACTCTTTGTGACACATGGACTATAGCACACTAGGCTCCTCTGTCTTCTACTATCTTTCAGAATTTGCTCAAATTCATGTCCATTGAGTCAGTGATACTATCTGATGATCTCATTTTCTGCCACTCCCTTCTTTGCATTCAGTTTTTCCCATCACCTGGATCTTTTCCAATGAGTCAACTTTTTGCATCAGGTGGAAAAGTACTGGAGATTCACCTTCAGCAACAGTCCTTCCAATGAATATTCAGGGTAGATTTCCATTAGGATTGATTAGTTTGATATCCTCACAGTCCAAGGGATTCTCAAGAGCTTCCTCCAGCACCACAGTTGAAAAGAATATATTCTTCAGTGCTCAACCTTCTTTATGGTCTAACTTTCACATCTGTACATGACTACTTTAGATTATATTTTAATCATAGTCTAATAAATCAACCGGAAAACAGTGTTTCCTAAATCCTCCCCAACATACTTCCCTGAACTTGATTTTACTTTCCAATCAAGCTCTAAGCATTCTATGCTGGTTCTTGCTTCTACGCATAAATACACCACTAAAATGAACTGATAGTTGTCTATTTCCACTATAGACTATTTGTCTTGCAAATAACTATTATAATTGATGACTGAAGTGAACTGAAGGGTGTGAATAGGAAATTCCTAGGAAAGAAATGCAAATGGTTAAATAAATACATGAAATGTTCAATATTGCTCATCATTAAAGAAATAGAAATTAAAATGGTGGTGACATTTGTCATATCTCACATTGGCAAAGATTAATATGTTTGCTAAAATACAGTACTGACAATGTGCCTTGGAGACAGAATGTTCATTCTAATCCAAATTATTTCAACAATCTAAAAGAAAAAATGATACCTATCAAACTGAAAATACACATACCCTTTGACAAAGAAGCACTACTGTTAGGAATTTACTATAAAATAACCTTGCAAAAATTTAGCAAAATATGTAAATGGAGTTGCTAATGGCTTCATTACTACTACTATGAAAAAATAAAGTACTCTAATATCCACCAAGATTAGACTGCTTGGAACCCATGGGTACCTTATTTTTGACAAATTTTGAATATACAGTAGGGCAAAGATAGCCTCTTTAATAAATGGTGCTAGGAAAACTGGACAGCTACATGTAAGGAATGAAATTAGAACACTTCTCAATACCATATACAAAGATAAACTCAAAATGGATTAAAGACCTAAATGTAAGACCAGAAACTATTAAACTTTTAGAGGAAAACCTAGGCAGAACACTCGATGAAATAAATCAAAGCAAGATCCCCTATGACCCACCTCCTAAAGTAATGGAAATAAAAATAAAAGCAAACAAGTGGGACCTGACTAAACTTAAAAGCTTTTTCACTGCAAAGAAAACTATAAGCAAGGTGAAAAGACAATCCTCAGAATGGGAGGAAATAATAGCAAATTTAAAAACTGACAAAGGATTAACTTCCAAAATATACAAGAAGCTTATACAACTCAATGTCGGGGGAAAAAAAATCAAAAAGTGGGAAAAAGACCTAAACAGACATTTCTCAAAGAAGAGAGATGGCTAACAAAACATGAAAGCATGGTCAACATGGCTCATTATTAGAGAAATGCAAATCAAAACTAGAATGAGATACCACCTCACACCAATCAGAATGGGCATCATCAAAAAGTCTACAAACAATAAATGCTGGAGAGGGTGTGGAGAAAAAGGAATGCTCTTGCACTGTTGGTGGGAGCATAAATTGATACAGCCACGATGGAAAACAGTATAGAGATTCCTTGAAAAAGTAGGACTAAAACCACCATATGATCCAGCAATCCCACTCCTAGACATATACACTGAAAAAACCCAAACTGAAAAAGACACATGTATCCCATTGTTCATTGCAGCACTATTTACAGTAGCTGGAACATGGAAGCAACCTAGATGTCCATTGACAGATGAAAGGATAAAGAAGAAGTGGTACATATACACAATGGAATATTCAATTCAGTTCAGTTCAGTTCAGTCTCTCACTCGTGTCCGACTCTTTGCGACCCATGAATCACAGTACGCCAGGCCTTCCTGTCCATCACCAACTCCCGGAGTTCACTCAAACTCATGTCCATTGAGTCAGTGATGCCATCCAGCCATCTGATCCTCAGTCGTCCCCTTCTCCTCCTGCTCCCAGTCCCTCTTAGCATCAGGGTCTTTTCCAATGAGGTGGCCAAAGTACTGGAGCTTCAGCTTCAGCATCATTCCTTCCAAAGAAATCCCAGGGCCGATCTCCTTCAGAATGGACTGGTTGGATCTCCTTGTAGTCCAAGGAACTCTCAAAAGTCTTCTCCAACACCAGAGTTCAAAAGCATCAATTCTTTGGCGCTCAGCCTTCTTTACAGTCCAACTCTCACATACATACATGACTACTGGAAAAACCATAGCTTTGACTAGATGGACCTTAGTTGGCAAAGTAATATCTCTGCTTTTGAATATGCTATCTAGGTTGGTCATAACTCTTCTTCCAAGAAGTAAGAATCTTTTAATTTCATGGCTGCAGTCACCATCTGCAGTGATTTTGGAGCCCAGAAACCATATGTAAAATAGATAGCCAACAAGAATTTACTGTATGGCTCAGGAATCTCAAACAGGGTCTCTGTATCAACCTAGAGGGGTGGGATAGGGAGGGATATGAGAGGGAAGTTCAAAAAGGAGAGGATATACGGCTGATTAATGTTGAGGTTTGACAGAAAACAACAAAATTCTGTAAAACAATTATCTTTCAACAACAACAAAAGTTAAAGAAATGTTTGAATAGCATGCACCACCATCCATTCTATTTAAGTAATATGAGGGGTGTGTGTGTGTGTGTGGGTGTGTGTGTGCATGTGTGTGTGTGTGTATTGTGTGGAGAAGTGTTATAAAGCAGGTGTTAATCCAAATTAGGATAATTTGAGGACTGATTGATAATAGATCTTTTTAAAGTGGTGAGCATAGTACAGGGACCTAGGGAATAGCATACATGCTGGGGCTATTTTATATGGAACCCTTACAGTCCCTAAACTTGCTGGGAGACAGAAGGCAAAGCTACCAGGATCTAGAAGTTAAAAAGACTTATATAGGTATCTGTCTTGAGAGAGCACTCATAGAATAACAAAAGTCTGCTTTAAGCAAGCCAAAAGCAAGGGGGCTAGAGAAATGTCTTCACCCCTCACTCATTTCACTTTCTGTCTTCCTTCTGGGTTCTGATTAGCCTAACTCAAATAGAAGCCAGAGTTAAGGAAGGCTGTAGAGATCAGCCTTTTGAGACTAAATAGTGATGTTAAAAGATACAAAGAGCATACCCAAAATAGTGTGTGTATACAAAAGTGTGCATATATATCACAAACATACACAAATAAGAGAAAGGGAGGTAGTCTGTCCTCACTGTATTTATCAAAGTGTTAACTGTAGTTATTCACTATGGTAAAGTGAGATTTGAAATGAATTTTACTTTCATTATCTTTTTCAGAGATTTTTTTCTTATTATATGAATATGATTTATATACTTAGAAACAACAATAAAGACATTTTTATGGGAAAAAAAATAAACAATAGCACAGGATTGATAGGAATTAAAAAAAAAAAAAAGATAGATGAAAGAAGACATGATCCAAAATTTGAAACAGGCTTTCCTTAACCTTACTTAAGCCTACTTAACCATCCAGTAGCTCATGCAGCTTCTAGCACATTGTAACAAAAGACACCAAAGAAAAAGCTAAGCATTAAGGAAGTACATTGTGAAAAACCCAAATGATGCAGAAACAGAAGAAATGAGAATTAAAGACTCAAAACCTATTTCCACATAATCTGAAGTCGTGAGTCATAATACAGAGTGCACCAGAACTCTATTTTCTCAAAATATATAGAGATGATCCACTACTATGATTTTTAGAAAGGTCATGGATCCCAGGGAAAAACAGAGTCAGAAATCAGGACAAAAAGAAAGATTGCATTTTGTTAGCAATGATTAATATAAATTGCATCTAAATAAAGGCTAACATGAAATTCTGACCTGACATGTTTTCCAAGAAACTATTTTTGTTTCAGTATATAGCAATGACAGACAGAGATATGAAATGTTTAAATTTCAGCTCAAATACTTACTTGTATCCATGACCTTGAAAATTCATCACACAATGTCTACAGATCAGAATTGCTCCAGCATGAGAGATAATATGACTCAAGCTCACAATGACTTCTTTTTTTTTTTTTTTCATATAACAGAAGTAAACTGTTAACCTACTTTTATTTACTGTAATTGTAAGAATATTCAAGTGTATCAGCAACTTGGCCCTTTTACTGATCAGGAATAAAGGAGACCTGTAGGTCTCCAGCTGTCTTTTCTCATTAATGACTTATTCGTACACACAGTGTCATTTCCCTGTGACATCACACAGAAAAGCTCTAAATAGTCCCCACTCTTTGACAAAACCTCCTTTTAGGTCTTTGTCTGACACAACTCCTGGTTTGTATTATGTGATATTCTGGACTGTGGACAATGTAGCTTCAATCTTCTAAAGCATCTTTCAAGAAATAATGGGCTTTTATATTCCTGGCACTATCCTAGGCACAGTGTATCCTAGAGGCCAGAGATAGATCAATGAACAGTACAGTTATAACCTATACCCTCATGGAGCTCTAGGATAAGTGGGTGTGATGTTTGATTTCATGTATCAAATTGGTTAAGCTATAGTTTCCAGATATTTGGTCAAACAACAAATATGAAGATAATTTTAGATAAGATTAACATTTAAATCAGTCAAATTTGAGTAAAGCAGATTATTCTCTATAATGCAAGTTGGCCTTATCTGATCAGTTGAAAGATTGAGGGCAGGAGGGCAAGGGGGCAACAAAGGATGAGATGGTTGGATGGCATTACGAAATCAATGGACATGAATCTGAACAAACTTTGGGAGATAGTGAAGAATAGGGAGGCCTGGAAAGCTGTAGTCCAACAAAGAATTGGACACAATTTAGCAACTGAACAACATGAGCAAATCAGTTGAAAGCCTTTAAAGAAAACAGATTAATTGTCCCAAGGGATAGAGAGTTCTTTTTAAAGACTGGTTTTAGACACCAATTACATAACTCTTCCCTTGATATGCAGGCAGATTTTGGACTTATCAGCCCTCAAAGAGGCATAAGCCAATACTTTAGAATAAATTTCTCTCTTTCTGTCTCCTTCTCTCATGTATAGATGAGACAAGGAAGAGACCTCCCACCAGGAACTGAATCAGCTGTTACTTTGATTTTGGACTGCCTAGCCTTCAGAACTGTGAAAAAAAAATTTCTATTGTTTAACCCATCCAGTCTATGGTATAACCTTCAGGTCAGTTATGTTCAGTCACTCAGTCATGTCCTACTCTTTGCGACCCCATGGACTGCAGCATGCCAGGCCTCCTCGTCCATCACCAACTGCTGGACTTTTACCCAAACTTATGTTCATTGAGTCAGTGATGTCATCCAACCATCTCATCCTCTGTTGTCCCCTTCTCCTCCTGCTTTCAACTTTCCCAGCATCAGGGTCTTTTGCCTAGGATAGTGCCAGCTCTTCACATCAGGGAGCCAAAATATTAGAGTTTCAGCTTCAACATCAGTACTTCCAATGAAAAACCAGGACTGATCTCCTTTAGGATGGACTGGTTGGATCTTCTTGCAGTCCAAGGGGCTCTCAAGAGTCTTCTCCAACATCACAGTTCAAAAGCATCAATTCTTCAGTGCTCAACCTCAGCTTTCTCCACAGTCCAACTCTCACATCCATATATGACTACTGGAGAAACCAGAGCCTTGACTAGACGGACCATTCCACATGGTCAAGCTGGTTTTAAGAAAGGCAGAGGAACCAGAGATCAAACTGCCAACATCTGCTGGATCATCGAAAAAGCAAGAAGGTTCCAGAAAAAAAAAAAAAAATATATATATATTTATATTTCTGCTTTATTGACTATGCCAAAGCCTTTGACTGTGTGGATCACAATAAACTGTGGAAAATTCTAAAATAGATGGGAATACCAGACCACCTGACCTGCCTCTTGAGAAACCTATATGGAGGTTTTGTTGGCAAAATAATGTCTCTGCTTTTCAATATGCTGTCTAGGTTGGTCAAAGTTTCCTCCCAAAGAGTAAGCGTCTTTTAATTTCATGGCTGCAATAACCATCTGCAATAATTTTGGAGTCCCCCAAAATAAAGTCTGAGAGTGTTTCCATTATTTCCCCATCTATTTACCATGAAGTGATGGGACCAGATGTCATAATCTTCGTTTTCTGAATTTTGAGCTTTAAGCCAATGTTTTCACTCTCCTCTTTCACTTTCATCAAGAGGCTCTATAGTTCTTCACTTTCTGCCCTAAGAGTGGTATCATCGGCATATCTGAGGTTATTGGATATTTCTCCCGGCAATCTTGATTCCAGCTTGTGCTTCTTCCAGCTCAGCGTTTTTCATGATGTACTCTGCATAGAAGTTAATTAAGCAGGGTGACAATATACAGCCTTGACGTACTCCTTTTCCTTTTTGGAACCAATCTGTTGTTCCATGTCCAGTCGTAACTGTTGTTTCCTGACCTGCATACAGGTTTCTCAAGAGGCAGGTCAGGTGGTCTGGTATTCCCAACTCTTTCAGAATTTTCCACAGTTTATTGTGATCCACACAGTCAAAGACTTTGGCATAGTCACTAAAGCAAAAATAGATGTTTTTCTGGAACTCTCTTGGTTTTTCCATGATCCATCAGATGTTGGCAATTTGATCTCTGGTTCCTCTGCCTTTTCTAAAACCAGCTTGAACATCTGGAATTTCATGGTTCACGTATTGCTGAAGCCTGGCTTGGAGAATTTTGAGCATTACTTTGCTAACGTTTTAGATGAGGGCAACTGTGTGGTAGTTTGAGCATTCTTTAGCACTGCCTTTCTTTGGGATTGGAAAGAAAACTGACCTTGTCCAGTCCTGTGGCCACTGCTGAGATTTCCAAATTTGCTGGCGTATTGAGTATAGCACTTTCACAGCATTATCGTTTAGGATTTGAAATAGCTCAACTGGAATTCCATCACCTCCACTAGCTTTACTTGTAGTGGTGTTTTCTAAGGCCACTTTACTTTACAGCCAGGGTGTCTGGCTCTAGGTGAGTGATCACACCTCATGATTATCTGGGTCATGAAGCTGTTTTTTTTTTTTTTTTTGTACAGTTCTTCCATGTATTCTTGCCACCTCTTCTTAATATTTTCTGCTTCTGTTAGGTCCATACCACTTCTGTTACTTAGCCCATCTTTGCAGGAAATACTCCCTTGGTATCTCTCTTGTTCTTGAAGTGATCTCTAGTCTTTCCCGTTCTATTATTTTCCTCTATTTCTTTGCACTGAGCACTGCAGAAGATTTTTTTTTTTTAAATCTCTCCTTGCTGTTCTTTGGATATTTGCATTCAAATTGATATATCTTTCCTTTTCTCCTTGCCTTTCACTTCTCTTCTTTTCATAACTATTTGTAAGGCCTCTTCAGACAGTTATTATGATTTTTTCATTTCTTTTTCTTGGGAATAGTCTTGCACCCTGTCTCCTGTACAATGTCATGTACCTCCATCCATAATTCATCAGGCACTCTATAAGATCTAGTCCCTTAAGTCTATTTCTCACTTCCACTGTATAATCATAAGGGATTTGATTTAGGTCATACCTGAAAAGTCTAGTAGTTTCCCCCACTTTCTTCAATTTAAGTCTGAATTTGGCAATAAGCAGTTCATGATCTAAGCCACAGTCAGCTCCTGGTCTTATTTTTGCTGACTGTATAGAGCTTCTCCATCTTTGGCTGCAAAGAATATAATCAATCTGATTTCAGTGTTGGCTATCTGGTGATGTCCATGTGTAGAGTCTTCTTTTGTGTTGTTGGGGGTGGGAGTTTGCTATGACCAGTGTATTTTCTTGGCAAAACTCTACTAGCCTTTGCCCTGCTTCATTCTGTACTCCAAAGCCAAATTTGCCTGTTGGTCCAGGTGTTTCTTGACTTCTTACTTTTGCATCCAGTTCCCTATAATGACTTCCCTGGTGGCTCAGACACAAAGCGTCTGTCTACAATGCGGGAGATCGCATTCAATCCCTGGGTTGGAAGATCCCCTGGGGAAGGAAATGGAAATCCACTCCAGGACTGTTGCCTGGAAAAGCCCATGACAGAGGAGCCTGGTAGGCTATAATCCATGGGGTCGCAAAGAGTTGGACACGACTGAGCAACTTCACTTTCACTTTCCCTATGATGAAAAGAGCACTTTTTTTTGGGGGGGTGTTAGTTCTAAAAGGTCTTGTAGGTCTTCATATAACCATTTAACTTCAGCTTCTTTGGTGTCACTGGTCGGAACATAGACTTGGATTACTGTGATATTGAATGGTTTGCCTTGGAAACGAACAGGGATCATTCTGTTTTTGAGATTCCATCCAAATACTGCATTTCAGACCCTTTTGTTGACTATCATGGCCACTCCATTTCTTTTAAGGGATTCCTGCCCACAGTAGTAGATATAATGGTCATCTGATTTAAATTCACCCATTCCAGTCCATTTAGTTCTCTGATTCCTAGAATGTTGACGTTCACTCTTGCCATCTCCTTTTGACCACTTCCAATGTTCCTTGATTCATGGACCTAACATTACAGGTTCCTATGCAATATTGCTCTTTATAGCATTAGACCTTGCTTCTATTACCAGTCACATCCACAACTGGGTGTTGTTTTTGCCTTGGCTCTGTCCCTTCATTCTCTCTGGAGTCATTTCTCCACTGATTTCCAGTAGCATATTAGGCACCTACTGACCTGTGTAGTTCATCTTTCAGTGTCCTATCTTTTCACCTTTTCATACTGCTCATGGTGTTTTCAAGGCAAGAATACTGAAGTGATTTGCCATTCTCTTTTCCAGTGGGCCATATTTTGTTAGAACTCTCCATCATGACCCATCTGTCTTGTATGGCCCTACATGGCATAGCTTAGTTTCATTGAGTTAGACAAGGCTGTGGTCCATGTGATCAAATTGGCTAGTTTTCTGTGACTGTGGTTTCAGTCTGTCTGCTCTCTGATGCCCTTTCTCAGCACATACTATCTTACTGGGGTTTCTCTGACCTTGGATGTGGGATATCTTTTTATGGCTGCTCCAGCAATGCACAGTCATTGTTCCTTACCTTGGGCGTGGGGTATCTCCTCTCGCTCACCACTCCTTATAGCAGCCCAAACTGATTAAGATACCCAAATGTCAAGATCCTTCATATTTTTCATTCTCCTATGGGAACAGAAACAGAGTTCTGAGCATTTAAATAAGTAGAGACCACCTTCTTTCAAATTGTTTTGAAGATGATTATGTGTTTACTGTTCTATGTATTGTATACTTACAGTCTTCTCCTGTTATATGTTCCATAAACCATCAAAAGCCAATAATTTTCATCATTTGAAGGACTCCATGACTACAACTAACTGACTTCTCACACCTGAGCTGTTTCCACCCTGAAATAGGTAGCAATTAAAGGCAGATCTTTAGAACTACAGTTTGCAGCTTGAACTTGCAATCCCACACTACTAACCTCTCTGTGCCAGGGGGTATTACAATGATATAAACTTGTTAAGGGCTGCCTAGGTGGCTCAGAGGTAAAGAATCTGCCTGCCAATGTGAGAGAGATGAGTTTGACCTCTGGGTAGGAAAGACTCATGGAGAAGGAAATGGCAGCCCACTCCAGTATTCTTGCTTGGAAAACTCTATGGACAGAGGAGCCTTGGGGCTGTAGAACACAGGGTTGCAAAGAGTCAAACATGGTTGAGCATGCATGCATGCAAGCAAGCTTAGTAAGTCAATATATATATAACACATAGGCTTCACCCAGTTCATGGAAGAACTAAAATTATAATATTAGTTTTAGTACATTCTATGGTTGTTGCCTCCAATGGATACAGTGATTAGAAGTCATCCTCTTCACATACAACCTTTCTAACCACCCTGCCAAGGCTGACTTCACATTTTTGTAAGTGATTTTGGTCTTAGATGACTAAATATTTACTACAAATCACTTAGTCATACACAATTTTAAGAAGAAAAAATACATATACAATTTATCATGTATATTAATCATACACCTATCTGCCAACCATGACTGTAATGGACTCTGGTGTTGTGATAGTTGTTTCATGGATCTTGTTGAGTCAAATTTGATTTAATTATAACTACTAATGTATGTTTTCATCAGTTTTTAAAGCTCATTATTACTGTTTTTCATTATGGTTCTTTTAAATATTTTCAATTTGAGGCTAAGAACTGCTTTCATTCTGACTTGCCTTGGCAACTTTTGTTATCAAAACATTTCTCCAGAGTCAGCATTTCTGAATTACTTTTAACTGTGTTCAGCAACCAAGAGCCTTTTAAGTGGAACAGTTGGCAGAATCATTCTAGTGAAAAGCACATTTCTGGGCAATAAATGACCCAAAATTTATAACTGAAAGAGATCTACATATAGGAAAAGACAAACTAATGCAATTCTTCATATAATCAAGTGGAAATAGTTCTATTTTATAGCCTACATTTCCTCGGGCCTCCCACATGTGGAGCTAAAAGATATTGGGAAATAGCTTTTGCTTTTATCTGCCCCCAAACACCAGCTCCCTATAGTTCCTTCCCTCTTGCCCTTTTTATTTAATTTCTATGGACAGTCCTTTGAAGATCATCCTTGCAAGTGTGTTTTAGGTAGTGTGACCAACTCTCAACTACCAACAACATTTTTTGCAAATCCTGTTAAGCTCTTCTTTATTATTGTCATTTTACCAGTCAACATAAATCCTTCTAAAAGGTGTTTTAACTCCCCACTAAGCACCATTGATTTTACTAGATGTTGGCAATATATTTTCATTGGAACTGTGTTAGTTTCCTGGGGCTGATGTAAACTAGTGCCATTAAAAAAAAAAAAAATGTATTTTCTTCCGGAGTCCCTTGGACAGCAAGGAGATCAAACCAGTCCATCCGAAAGAAATCAGTCGTCAGTATTCATTGGAAGGACTGAAGCTGAAGCTGAAATACCAATACTTTGGCCACCTGATGGGAAAATTCGACTCACTGGGTGCTGGAAAAGATTGAAGGCAGGAGAAGAAGGGGATGACAGAGGATGAGATGGTTGGATGGCATCATCAACTTGATGGACATGAGTTTGAGCAAGTTCTGGAAGTTGTTGAAGGACAGGGAAGCCTCATGTACTGCAGTCCATGGGGTCAAAAGAGTTGGACACCACCGAGTGACTGAACTGAACTGAACTAGTTTTGTAGGCCAGAAGTCTGAAATGAAGGTATTAACAGGGTTGTACCCTCTCTGACAGCCCTAAGGCGTATTCTTCCACATGTGTCCCTAGCTTTTAGCAGTTGCTGGCAATTTTTGGCATCCCTTCACTTCTGCCTAATTTCTACTTCTGTAGTTATTTGTCATTCTCCTTTCATTTACATTCTGTCCAAATTTCCTTTTCACAAAGATACCAATAATTGGATTAAAATGCATCCTAATCCAATATGGCCTTACTTTAACTTTATGGCCCTATTTCCAGATAAGATCACATGCATAGTTACCAGGGCTTAGGACTTATACATGACGTTTTGAACACTGTTCAGCTCAGGAGAGATCTTGAAGCCATTAAACAAATATTTCTCTAGTGCTTACTATGTGCTTGGGACGCTTTAGCACTCCTTCTGGGATTGCTGCTGCCTCTCATATTTCTATCTACCCTTGCCCACCAAGCACCAACTCTCTGCCATCCCCTTAGGAACTGGTCAGACCACTAATATGTGAATGTCTTTCAAGTGCCAGGGCTGCACAAAGTCAATGACAAAAGAATGGATCTATGTCTTTCTCCCTTTTGTAATTGGTTTTGTAAAGAAGTGCTGCTTGTGCCTAACAGTCTTAAACAGTTTCACATGACATGGCTGTTTTCTTTTTAATCTTTGATTTTCATTCTACTGAAGGCATGACTGTGATTGAATGAGTGGGGGCTGGGCCAAGGACAAAGTTAAATGAAAGACCTGGGCTATATTCAGAGAAGAAAACAAACAACAAAAATAAATAATTTTCTGACCCTATAGTTTTAAAATGGCCCCAGATTCCCTTCCCAGGATCTTTTCTTGAGAAATATTTCTGTGAAGTCTGTCTTTCAAATCAGTTTTTATCTGTGTTCTTTCTATGCAAAGTTTACTCACTATTTATGTTATTAGTAATACTCAGACTTCTGAACAATCAGCTTCATTTGAAATATCCACACCATTTCTCTTAATTTAAATGCCAGTGGCATTCAGTATTAAAGGAATGCTTAATACTCTGAAAAAGTATTAAGTTTCAAAGAGACTTGTGATCTTAAAATGATAGTTTTATAGAAAATTTAAGTCCGAATTTGGCAATAAGGAGCTCATGATGTGAGCCACAGTCAGCTCCTGGTCTTGTTTTCGCTGACTGTATAGAACTTCTCCATCTTTGGCTGCAAATAATATAATCAATCTGGTTTCAGTGTTGACCATCTGATGATGTCCATGTGTAGAGTCTTCTCTTGTGTTGTTGGAAGAGAGTGTTTGCTATGACCAGTGCATTTTCTTGACAAAACTCTATTAGTCTTTGCCCTGCTTCATTCTGCATTCCAAGGCCAGATTTGCCTGTTATTCCAGGTGTGTCTTGACTCCCTACTTTTGCATTCCAGTCCCCTATAATGAAAAGGACATCTTTTTTGAGTGTTAGTTCCAAAAGGTCTTGTAGGTCTTCATAGAATTGTTCAACTTCAGCTTCTTCAGCATTACTGGTTGGGGCATAGACTTGGATTACCGTGATATTGAATGGTTTGCCTTGGAAACAAACAGAGATTATTCTGCCATTTTTTAGACTGCATCCAAGTACTGCATTTCAGACTCTTTTGTTGACCAAGATGGCTACTTCATTTCTTCTGAGGGATTCCTGCCCACAGTAGTAGATATAATGGTCACCTGAGTTAAATTCACCCATTCCAGTCCATTTTAGTTCACTGATTCCTAGAATGTTGACATTCACTCTTGCCATCTCTTGTTTGACCACTTCCAATGTGTCTTGATTCATGGACCTGACATTACAGGTTCCTATGCAATACTCCTCAAACTACAGCAAAATTGCACTCATCTCACATGCTAGTAAAGTAATGCTCAAAATTCTCCAAGCCAGATTTCAGCAATACGTGAACCGTGAACTTCCAGATGTTCAAGCTGGTTTTAGAAAAGGCAGAGGAATCAGAGATAAAATTGCCAACATCCGCTGATCATGGAAAAAGCCAGAGAGTTCCAGAAAAAAACATCTATTTCTGCTTTATTGACTATGCCAAAGCCTTTAACTGTGTGGATCACAATAAACTGTGGAAAATTCTGAGAGAGATGGGACTACCAGACCACCTAACCTGCCTCTTGAGAAATCTATATGCAGGTCAGGAAGCAACATTTAGAACTGGACATGGAACAACAGACTGGTTCCAAATAGGAAAAGGAGTACCTCAAAGCTGTATATTGTCACCCTGCTTACTTAACTTCTATGCAGAGTACATAATGAGAAACACTGGACTGGAAGAAACACAAGCTGGAATCAAGATTGCCGGGAGAAATATCAATAACCTCAGATATGCAGGTGACACGACCCTTATGGCAGAAAGTGAAGAGGAATTAAAGAGCCTCTTGATGAAAGTGAAAGAGGAGAGTGAAAAGGTTGGCTTAAAGCTCAACATTCAGAAAACAAAGATCATGGCATCCAGTCCCATCACTTCCTGGGAAATAGATGGGGAAACAGTGGAAACAGCGTCAGATTTTATTTTTCTGGGCTCCAAAATCACTGCAGATGGTGACTGCAGCCATGAAATTAAAAGACGCTTACTCCTTGGAAGAAAAGTTATGGCCAACCTAGATAGCATATTCAAAAGCAGAGGCATTACTTTCCCGACTAAGGTCCGTGTAGTCAAGGCCGTGGTTTTTCCTGTGGCCATGTATGTATGTGAGAGTTGGACTGTAAAGAAGGCTGAGCGCCGAAGAATTGATGCTTTTGAAGTGTGGTGTTGGAGAAGACTCTTGAGAGTCCCTTGGGCTGCAAGGAGATCCAACCAGTCCATTCTGAAGGAGATCAGCCCTGGGATTTCTTTGGAGGGAATGATGCTAAAGCTGAAGCTCCAGTACTTTGGCCACCTCATGTGAAAAGTTGACTCATTGGAAAAGACTCTGATGCTGGGAGGGATTGGGGGCAGGAGGAGAAGGGGATGACCGAGGATGAGATGGCTGGATGGCATCACTGACTCCATGACGTGGGTCTGGGTGAACTCCGGGAGTTGATGATGGACAGGGAGGCCTGACGTGCTGTGATTCATGGAGTCGCAAAGAGTCGGACACAACTGAGCGACTGAACTGAACTGAACTGAACTTACAGAAAATAAATGAAAATAGTGATTATTGAGAGCTTACCATTTACTAGATGCTATAATAAATTTTTTATATACATATGTGCTGTAGTTAGTCCCTCATGTGTGTCTGACTCTTTGTGGCCCCATGGACTGTAGATCTCCAGCCTTCTCTGTCCATGGAGATTCTCCAGGCATGAATACTGGGGAGTGGGTGGCTATGCCCTACTCCAGGGTATCTTCCCAACCCAGGGATCAAACTCAGGTTTCCCTCATTGCAGGTGGATTCTTTACCAACTGAGCCATCGGGGAAGCCCTTATATACATATATATATACACATATATACTTTATATGTATACACACATATGTATACACATATATATATGATTAGATTTTCAGAGACACTTATGAAAGAAGTAGTAATATCATGTCTGTTGTACAAGATTGTGTCTATTGTACAGTAAAATCATGTCTATTGTACTACTTATTGTACAAATAAGTAGTAATATTGTCTATTTTACATCTCTGTAGTTCAGTAATACCATGTCCATTGTACAAGCTGATATATCTCCTCTAAACTAAATAAGTAAATTGCTAAGGTTGTATAGTTAGAACATAGCAATTAGCTGTAACTTTTACTTTTAAGTGTAGTAGAGGAGACACTGTGAGTAAATTGTTGGTTCTTAACAATTTGTATTTTACTTTTGCGTTATCATTCATGCAGCAGAATTCATAGGGCATTTAAAATTATATTCTATAAATATTTTACATGACTTTATCCTTTTAAATTTGATGAGCAATTAGTAAATAAAATATACTCTAAGTGCTTTAAGAAACTATGTAAAAATAAATCAGACAGGTGGAAGATTGTGCTTGGCAAACTGTAGGAATCCCACATTCATGTTTAATGCTGAGTTTAAAGGCATTTATCCCAGAATGTGTCACTGTTATAATCAGTGGTTGAATTGTTTTATACATAAATTGCATCTTCCGTGTAATATATACATTGTTACCTTAGCAATGACGCCTCTTCCATCTGTGGTTGCATGCAAATATTTTATGTATGCACGCATAAATTTTCCCAAAACAAATCCAATTTATTGGTATTAGCATGTGCCTTCAATCTCCAATATGCTGAAACAGCCCATTTATGTTGGAAACTTCATAAAAACAGTTGCATATTCATAGATAGAAATGTCTCTGTAGGGTAATAAATTGCTTCATTTTGTTCTTTTTTTCTTTTGAATTTTTCTAAAGGAGTCAAATGAGCGTAAAGAATAATACTGGACAGCTTTATTTGTTTGACATAATTACTAACTTGAAAGCAGTCTTTTTTATTTATGACTGGTGTTTTTGTTTTCCCTTTTATTTATTTATTTTTCTTCTATTTCAGGACAACCTCATTTATCCCAGACAGCAGGTTTAAATACATACATAAATAAATAAATAAATAAAAAAGCATAAGTCTTCTGTTTCCAAAATGATGGCCCTCCCCACCAGTTTGCTATAATATAAGGAACACTGCCTTGGTCAAATACATCGTGTGACAATGATCCCTAGTGGTCCATTTGAGCAACTTTTATTATCATCCATCCATTTATCATCAACTTATCCTAGTCATGAGGCATCAATTATGTGTCAGACACTTTGATAAGTATTTAAGTGATTCTTTTTCTAGTGGACTTTCTAGGACAGTATATCACTCTACAGTGAAACTGAGCCTTGAACTCAATCACAATAGAGATATTTTTATTCTGTTTGAGATGTATCTTTAAGATAAGAGATATGCAATTACTTCAAGTAATATGAGTATTTGACAGTGGACAGGTCATTTCATCCAGCCTTAGAATTCATTTTCTTCATCTCTAAAATAATAAAATTAAGACATGCCAAGTCAATACTGTAAAACAATTTCCTCTAATTAAAAATACAAATAAACAATAGAATATTAAAATGTGTTTTAAAAGTTATAGTCAAATTCTTGATCACTGAGGAAATTTTAGATACTACCAATGCTTATAAAAATGGAAAACACAATTACCTTTAATAATATATTCCAGAGATGAGTAATCAATATTTATAATTTTTGTTTTTATCCCATAATTTTATAAGAAATTATATTTTACAAGATATTTTCATAACAAAATACTTTCTTTTTCTGATTATACAACTATCTCCATCTAGTCCCCAAGGTTTTGTGCATGTGTGTTCAGTCACTTCAGTAATGTCTGACTCTTTGTGACCCCATGGACCTACCAGACTTCTGAGTCCATGGGATTTTCCCTCTAAGAATACTGCAGTGGGTTGCCATGCCCTCTTCCAGGGGATCTTCCTGACCCAGGGACTAAACCCATTTCTCCTTCATCTCCTGCATTGCAGGTAGATTCTTTACCTGCTGAGCCACTGGGGAAGCCCCTCAAGATTTTATAGTGGTTTTAAAGTTGTTTTCTGTGTATTTTTTTTTTTTTTTTAATTAATTTTTATTTTTTAGTTTGTTTTGCTTTACAATACTGTATTCGTTTTGTTACACATTGACATGAATTAGCCATGAGTGTACATGAACTCCCAATCCCGACCCCCTCCTCCACCCTCCCGCCCCACACCCTCTCTCTGGATTATCCCCATGCATCAGTCCCTAGCATCCTGCATCCTGCATCAAACCTGGACTGGCAATTCATTTCGCTTATGATATCGCACATGTTACATTGCCACTCTGCCAACCCATCCCACCCTCTCCCTCTCCCACAGAGTCCAAGTTATTTGGTATCTCTCCAAGTTCTGCCATTGGGTGGGAAAAGCAGAAGAAAAACACAAGTTGTGAGATCTCAGCATAAATGAAGAATTTCCAGGAGATTCTAAGGAGGCCTAAAAGAGAGTTATGTTAGCAATGAACACAGTGCAGAAGGATTATCAGAATTAATCCAATGACTACTACTTGGGGATCTTCATAGAAAGACCATTACACAGTTCGAATGAGAAAACTGACAAGGAAATTTCTTGGAAAAGAAACTTGCTTTTGAGCTCATTTGCACACTTACTGATTCTGGCTGTCTGGGTTAATCAGGAGTCAGGGAAGCACCATTTATGCAACAGTGACTTCCAGGAAAATGATTCACAATGAAAATAAATGAAGGTCTGTGTTCAATTCAAGAGAAACATTTGCTCAGCTGGAAAGTCAGCCAAGTGGAATATATGCCTGCTCACCTCAGAATTCTGTACTCTTAGTCTTCTTGTATTTAATTATATGATAACGGGAGGGACGTAATGCATATCTACCTTATTAAAACTGCAGAATTTCATAACATTTCCTGACCTGAAAACTTTTCCTGCTCCTTTTAAGTATACTTTTATTTGGTGAAGTGTTGTGGTTTTGCATTTTTATTGTTTTTGATCTCCTCTTCTTTCATTACCACCCACAAATGAAACACAAACATGAAGCATTCAAGCATTCCTAAAAGTCTGGTAAAGTGTAGTAGAGGAGATACTGTGAAGGACGCAAAGGCATGGGGAGCTCCTTAGTAAATCTTCCTCTCACCTTTATTCCTAGTCAAAGAATGCTGACAACTCTTGTTTTGAGCCAGGTATCACACAGTTGGCATTAGATATGGGAAGAAGAGTGCTAGTTTTCTCACTCTCTTTTTTTTTTGATCTTGACCTAAGAAACTCTAAATCTGTAAGCCATATCACTCTTCTATCAAAAGATGGAAAAGAATCAGTCTCTCAAGAACTTATTTAAAAAAAAGAAGAAACCATGGGCAATCACATACTCTGCAATTCCTGACAATCCTCCTGATCATCCCCTTTTGCAGCTGTTTTTACTTGGCTTTATCCTCCATCATTGCACAGATTTCTCTTGAACAGTCTAATATTTGAAACTAATTATCAACTTTAGAATGCAGTTTCTCTCCTAGCTTCCTGAAACCTTTCTGCAAGTTTTTTAGTCTCTTGCTTTTACTTCCTGTAATCACATCATTGAATCAACCTTGGTGTCATCAGGAAGTTTTTTTAATCAGTAGTGGATGAACAACTCTAAACTTATCACAACAGGCTATTTATATTCAACAGTAAAAACCTAATTGTTGTGTATAGCAGAGGTCCCCAACCCCTCTAGGCCAGGATGGGTTTGTGGCCTGTTAGGAACTGGACCACTCAGAAGGATGTGAGCAGTGAACCAGCAAGTGGCCATTGCTGTCTGTTATTCTCATTACCACCTGAACCAGTGCAAATATTACAGCTTGCACCACCCCTCCCATGGCTCACATTGCTGCCTAAACCATGCTCCCTCCGCTGTCCTCCTAGGTCCATGGAAAAGTTGCCTTTCACTAAACTGGTCCCTGCTGCCAGAAAGGTTAGAGATGACTTATCTAAAGTGTTTCTTAAGAGCTTCAGACAAATTAAAAATTCTTAAGGCTCTGTCTCATCGTCTGATTTTTCCTCACTATTATTTCCTCATTTAACATCATTATTTCATCTATAAACTCTGTGTTAATTACCAATTTCAAACTTTAACATTAGTTTCTTTTTTTTTTAATTTTTTCCCCCTTAATTTAATGGCATCCAATACTGGATGAGGAAGTGACAGGTACACAACTATTCCTGAAACAGCAGAACCTCATGGTCTTTGCCCTCTACTGTCCCATGTCCTCAGCCAGACTTTTGCCTGTGGAAAACTTGAGTCAAATATAAGCTTAATCAGAGAAATAAGAACATATAAAAATCAAGGAAAATAGTCAAAGGAGACCAAATAACAATAATGTAGTCATTAAGCTTGGTCAAGGATCTTTAGTTCATTCTCAAGGATTACAGATTAATGATTAATATTTTATGAGCTGCCTTAGAAAAACCACTAGACCATTAATGTAGGACCTAAATCAAATTTCTTACAATTATACAGTTCAGTTCAGTTCAGTCCAGTCTCTCTGTCGTGTCTGATGCTCTGCGACTTCATGAATGCAGCATGCCAGGCCTCCCTGTCCATCACCAACACCTGGAAGTTCACTTAAACTCACATCCACAAGTTGGTGATGGCATCCAGCCATCTCATCCTCTGTCATCCTCCTCTCCTCCTGCCTCCAATCCCTCCCAGCATCAGAGTCTTTTCCAATGAATCAACTGTTCGCATGAAGTGGCCAAAGTACTGGAGTTTCAGCTTTAGCATTATCCTTTCCTAAGAAATCCCAGGGCTGATCTCCTTCAGAATGGACTGGTTGGATCTCCTTGCAGTCCAAGGGACTCTTAAGAGTCTTCTCCAACACCACAGTTCAAAAGCATCAATTCTTTGGCGCTCAGCCTTCTTCACAGTCCAACTCTCACATCCATACATGACCACTGGAAAAACCATAGCCTTGACTAGACAGCCCTTTGTTGGCAAAGTAATGTTTCTGCTTTCGAATATGCTATCTAAGTTGATCATTACTTTTCTTCCAAGGAGTAAGCGTCTTTTAATTTCATGGCTGCAGTCACCATATGCAGTGATTTTGGAGCCCAGAAAAATAAAATCTGACGCTGTTTCCACTATTTCTCCATCTATTTCCCATGAAGTGATGGGGCCAGATGCCATGATTTTCATTTTCTGAATGTTGAGCTTTAAGCCAACTTTTTCACTCTCCTCTTTCACGTCCATCAAGGAGATTTTTGGTTCCTCTTCACGTTCTGCCGTAAGGGTGGCATCATCTGCATATCTGAGGTTATTGATATTTCTCCCAGCAATCTTGATTCCAGCTTGTGCTTCTTCCAGCCCAGCATTTCTCATGATGTATTCTGCATAGAAGTTAAATAAGCAGGGTGACAATATACAGCCTTGACGTACTTCTTTTCCTATTTGGAACCAGTCTGTTGTTCCATGTCCAGTTCTAACTGCTGTTTCCCGACCTGCATTTAGGTTTCCCAAGAGGCAGGTCAGGTGGTCTGGTATTCCCATCTTTTTCAGAGTTTTCCACAGTTTATTGTGATCCACACAGTCAAGGCTTTGGCATAGTCAATAAAGCAGACATAGACGTGGTTTTTTTTTTTTTTTTAATTCTCTTGCTTTTTCGGGATCCAGAGGATGTTGGAAAATTGATCTCTGGTTCCTCTGCCTTTTCTAAAACCAGCTTGAGCATTTGGAATTTCACAGTTCATGTATTGTTGAAGCCCGGCTTGGATAATTTTGAGCATTACTTTACTAGCATGTGAGATGAGCACAATTGTTTGGTAGTCTGAGCATTCTCTAGCATTGTCTTTCTTTGGGAATCGAATGAAAACTAACCTTTTCCAGTCCTGTTGCCACTGCTGAGTTTTCCAAATTTGCTGGCGTATTGAGCATAGCACTTTCACAGCATCATCTTTCAGGATTTGAAATAGCTCAACTGGAATTCTACCACCTTCACTAGCTTTGTTCATAGTGATGCCTTCTAAAGCCCACTGGACTTCACATTCCAGGATGTCTGGCTCTAGGTGAGTGATCACAGCATCGTGATTATCTTGGTCATGAAGATCTTTTTTGTACAGTTCCTCTGTGTATTCTTGCCATCTCTTTTTAATATCTTCTGCTTCTGTTAAGTCTATACACTTTCTGTCCTTTATGGAGCCCATCTTTGCATGAAATGTTCCCTTGGTATCTCTAATTTTCTTGAAGAGATCTCTAGTCTTTATCATTCTGTTGTCTTCCTCTATTTCTTTGCATTGATCGCTGAGGAAGGCTTTCTTATCTCTCCTTGCTATTCTTTGGAACTCTGCATTCAGATGCTTATATCTTTCCTTTTCTCCTTTGCCTTTCACTTCTCTTTTTTTCACAGATGTTTGTAAGGCCTCTCCAGACAGCCATTTTGCTTTTCTGAATTTCTTTTCCATGAGGATGGTCTTGATCCCTGTCTCCTGTACAATGTTATGAACTTCCATCCATAGTTCAACAGGCATTCTATCTATCAGATCTAGTCCCTTAAATTTATTTCTCACTTCACTGTATAATCATAAGGGATTTGATTTAGGTCATACCTGAATGGTCTAGTGGTTTTTCCTACTTTCTGCAATTTAAGTCTGAATTTGGTAGTAAGGAGCTCATGATCTGAGCTACAGTCGCTCCTGGCCTTGCTTTTGTTGACTGTATAGAGCTTCTCCGTCTTTGGCTGCAAAGAATGTAATCCATCTGATTTCGGTGTTGACCATCTGGTGATGTCCATGTGTAGAGTCTTCTCTTGTGTTGTTGGAAGTGGGTGTTTGCTATGACCAGTGCGTTCTCTTGGCAAAACTCTATTAGACTTTGCCCTGCTTCATTCTCTATTCCAAGGCCAAATTTGCCTGCTACTCCAGGTGTTTCTTGGCTTCCTACTTTTGCATTCCAGTCCCCTATAATTAAAAGGACATCTTTTTTGGATGTTAGTTCTAAAAGATCTTGTAGATCTTCATAGAACCGTTCAACTTCAGCTTCTTCAGCATTACTGGTGTAGACATAGACTTGGATTACTCTGATATTGAATGGTTTGCCTTGGAAACGAACAGAGATCATTGTCTCATTTTTGAGATTGCATCCAAGTACTGCATTTTGGACTCTTTTGTTGATCATCATGGTTACTCCATTTCTTCTAAGGGATTCCTGCCCACAGTAGTAGATATAATGGTCATCTGAGTTAAATTCACCCATTCCAGTCCATTCTCCTGTTTGACCACTTCCAATTTGTCTTGATTCATGGACCTAACATTCCATGTTCCTATGCAATATTGCTCTTTACAGCACTGGACCTTGCTTCTATCACCAGTCACATCCACAGCTGGGTATTGCTTTTGCTTAGGGTCCATCTTTTCATTCTTTCTGGAGTTATTTCTCCACTGATCTCCAGTAATATATTTGGGGCCCACCTTCCTGGGAAGTTCCTCTTTCAGTATCTTATCAATTTGCCTTTTCATACTGTTCATGGGGTTCTCAAGGAAGAATACTGAAGTGGTTTGCCATTCCCTTCTTCAGCTGACAACATTCTGTCAGACCTCTCCACTATGACCCGCCCGTCTTGGGTACCCCACAGGGCATGGCTTAGTTTCATTGAGTTAGACAAGGCTGTGGTCCTAGTGTGATTAGATTGACTAGTTTTCTGTGATTATGGTTCAGTGTGTCTGCCCTCTTATGTCTTTTTGCAACACCTACCATCTTACTTGGGTTCTCTTACCTTGGACATGCGGTATCTCTTCACAGCTGCTCCAGCAAAGTGCAGCCACTGTTCCTTACCTTGGACAAGGGGTATCTCCTCACCACCACCCCTCTTGACTTTGAACTTGGAGTAGCTCCTCTTGGTTCTCCTGTGCCCATGCAGCCACCGCTCCTTGGACATGAGGAATTGGCAAATAGATTCAAAGGATTAGACTTGATAGACAGAGTGCAAGAAGAACTATGGTCAGATTTTGTGACACTGTACAGGAGGCAGTGATCAAGACCATCCCTATGAAAAAGAAATACAACAAGGCAAAATTGTTGTCTGAGGAGGTCTTACAAAGAGCTGAGAAAAGAAAGGCAAAGGAGAAAAGGAAGATATCCCCATCTGAGTGCAGAGTTCCAAAGAACAGCAAGAAGAGATAATAAAGCCTTCCTAAGTAATCATTGCAAACAAAGAGAGGAAAACAACAGAATGGGAAAGACTAGAGATCTCTGCAAGAAAATTAGAGATCCCAAGGGAGCATTTCATGCAAAGATGGACACATAAAAGGGCAGAAATGGCATGGACCTAATAGAAAACTAAGGTATTAAGAAGAGATGGCAAAAATACGTAGAAGAACTATACAAAAAAACATCTTCATAAACCAGACAACCACAGTGGCATGATCATTTACACCAGACCTCCTGCAGTCCAAATCACTATGAACAAAGCTAGTGGAAGTGATGGAATTCCAGCTGAACTATGTAGAGTCCTAATATATGATGTTGTGAAAGTGCTGCACTCAGTATGCCTGCAAACTTGGAAAAATCATCAGTGGCCACAGGACTGGAAACGGTCAGTTTTAATTCCAATCCCAAAGAAAGGCAATGCAAAGAATGTTCAAACTATTGCACAATTGCCCACATTTTATACACTGGCAAAGTAATGCTCAAAATTCTCCAAGGCAGGCTTCAACAGTACATGAACCATGAACTTCAGATGTTCAAGCTGGATTTAGAAAAGGCAGAGGAACCAGAGATCAAGCTGTCAACATCCACTGGATCATCAAAGAAGTAAGAGTTTCAGAAAAAAAAAATCTACTTCTGCTTTATTGGCTATGCTAAATGCTTTGGCTGTGTAAATCACAAAAAACTGTGGAAAATTCTTCAAGAGATGGGAATAACAGACCAACTGACCTACCTCCTGAGAAAGCTGTATGCAGGTCAAGAAGCAACAGTTAGAACTAGTCTTGGGCCAACAGACTTGTTCCTATTTGAGAAAGGAGTACATCAAGGCCTGTATATTGTCCCTCTGCTGATTTAACTTATATGCTGAGTACATCATGCAAAATACAGGGCTGGATGAAGCACAAGCTGGAATTAAGATTGCTGTGAGAAATATCAATAACCTCAGATACACTTGCTCCTTGGAAGAAAATCTATGACCAACCTAGACAGCATAGAAACATTATTTTGGTGACAAAGTTCCATCTAGTGAAAGCTATGGTTTTTCCAGTGGTTATGTATGGATGTGAGAGTTGAACTATAAAGAAAATTGAGAACGAAATAATTGATGTTTGTGAATTGTGGTATTGAAGTTGACTCTTGAGAGTCCCTTGGACTGCAAGGAGATCTAACTAGTCCATCCTAAAGGAAATCAGTCCTGAATATTCATTGGAAGGACTGATGATGAACCTGAAGCTCCAATACTTTGGCCACCTGATGGGAAGAGCAGACGCGTTGGAAAAGACCCTGATGTTGGGAAAGATTGAAGGGAGGAGGAGAAGGGAACAACAGAGTATAAGATGGTTGGATGGCATCACCGACTTGATGGACATGAGTTTGAGTAAGCTCCAGGCGTTGGTGATGGACAGGGAAGCCTGGTGTGCTGCAGTCCATTGGGTTTCAAAGAGTCAGACATGACTGAGAGATTGAACTGAACTGAACTCATAGATACAGAAGCCCTAGGTGGAAGAAGTTAACTGCAAGATGACCAGACTGCACACGTGACATATGCTGCACAGTTCCAAGAACTGACATCAGAAAATGGGAGAAAACAGATGCTGGAACTGAGTAATGCATGCATGCATGCTAATTTGCTTCAGTCATATCCAACTCTTTGCGACCCTATGAACAATAGCCTACCAGACTTCTTTGGTCAATGGGATTCTCCAGGCAAGAATAGTGGAGTGGGTTGCTGTTTCCTCCTCCAGGGGATCTTCCCAACCCAGGGATCAAACCTGAGTCTCCTACGACTCCTGCATTGGTAGACAGGTTCTTTACCACTAGAGCCACATGGGAAACCCCAGAACTGAATATTAACTGTACCTAAAATATCCAATGCTTACTCCTTGGAAGAAAAGTTATGACCAACCTAGATAGTATATTCAAAAGCAGAGACATTACATTGCCGACTAAGGTTCGTCTAGTCAAGGCTATAGTTTTTCCTGTGGTCATGTATGGATGTGAGAGTTGGACTGTGAAGAAGGCTGAGCGCCGAAGAATTGATGTTTTTGAAGTGTGGTGTTGGAGAAGACTCTTGAGAGTCCCTTGGACTGCAAGGAGATCCAACCAGTCCATTCTGAAGGAGATCAGCCCTGGGATTTCTTTGGAAGGAATGATGCTAAAGCTGAAACTCCAGTACTTTGACCACCACATGTGAAGAATTGACTCATTGGAAAATACTTTGATGCTGGGAGGGATTGGGGGCAGGAGGAGAAGGGGATGACAGAGGATGAGATGGCTGGATGGCATCACTGACTCGATGGATGTGAATCTGAGTGAACTGTGGGAGTTGGTGATGGATAGGGAGGCCTGGCGTGCTGTGATTCATGGGGTTGCAAAGAGTCAGACACGAGTGAGTGACTGAACTGAACTGAAAATAACCAAGATGTTGCTGGTCAGACCACCAATGATCAATTTGAAGATAACTGTCAGAGCTGACTGTGCTGTTTCTGCATGAGCCCACTCCTTCTGTCTATAAAAAATCTTGCCTCACTGGTTGCCAGTGGAGGGGATGTTGGCCCTTGGACTGACATCCACCTCCCCTCCCTCCAGTTGCTGACATTTTGAAGAAAACAAACTTTATTTTATACCAACTTGGCCTGTTTATTGGTTCTGAGCAGCTAGCAGCCTGACCCCATGCTTTTTGTAATATTCCTACACTGATCTTTTTTACCTCCTAAAGTTTTCATAATGAATACATGATATGATGTCTTTACTGCCCAGAGAGTTGTGCTAGGTACCTGTCACTAGCATCTGATTAACATTATTTGTGATTGATTAATTCTAGATTAATTATTTTCAGTTTTTCTCATATACAGCCAGCCATACTCTAAGTAATACATGGAAATGAGTCAAGAATTGAATCAGAATGAATGTTCTTACCTTCCAAGGGAGTCCATCATTAGGTGCAGTCTTAGACTCAAAAATAATCTTGGGAGCTTAATTTAAACAAAAGAGTCTCTGGCCTATAATTCCTCAGTCAGTACAATCTTTTGCCCTCCATGTTACCTTAAGTCCTTGTTATTAAATGTCACACACCAGTTTACTACTTATTTCATTTGTCTCAGAATCTCAAAATAGATAGAAATTTTCTCTCTCAGTAAATAGGGTTGAGTTGAGACTTCTGGCTTATTCATCACTTGTCAAAATTATTTTGGCACTCCGTCTGGTTTTTATATGTCAGCTAATGCCTATTAATTTTCCTTGATCTTAGTTTAATTCCTGTTTTTATTTTTCAAAATGATCTGGCTTATTCACAATTGCTTGCACTCATCATTTCCAATTTATACAGATACAATGCATGCATAAACTTTATAGGCATATATAAATTAAACAAACTATATTGCCCTGCCATTATCATCCTTATCCCACTCAGACCTCCTGTGTTTCTTATTTGACCATTTTCCTCCAAATTACAAAGGTCTGAAAATTTCAGTGTCATTGAAGATTCTAATTCTCCACCACTCCTTAAATTTAAAAAGTTAAAGTGTAATCACTCAGTCATGTCAGACTCTTTGGCATCCTATGGACAGTTACCGGCCAGGCTCCTCTGTCCATGGATTCTCCATGCAAGAATATTGGGGTGCCTTTTCCAGAGTATCTTCCTACCCTAGGAATTGAACCTGGGTCTCCTGCATTGCAGGTAGATTCTTTACCATATAAGCCACCAGGGAAGCTCTCCTTAAACTTAATTGATGTATCAAATTTTGTTTATCTCATCATACCTTTTAATTCCCAAAGCCATTTCCAGGACCAGTTCCTCATCACCTCTCTTGATTTGTGAAATATTGCCTGAAATGATTTTCAAAACCTTTTCTTTTTTATCTGTCATTTGTAACTCCATGAAAATTTCTACCATACTATTAATAAATATTTATATTTAGATAGGTCACAGTTATCTTTTTATTTGATCATGATTGTAGGATAATCTCAGACTTCCAAGATTTCCAAACACCTCTAAGATCTCCCTATTTACAATTAAGCTATATAATCTTACATTTTTCTATAGTAACCATTTCATTAATACTCCATACTTTTGCTCTTTCTAGTCCCTTTACTTAGGATGTTCTTCATAAGGTCCCAATTAACTAAGGCTGAGTTCAAATATGATCCTCCTTCATTCAGTCTTCCAAGATTAACACCAAACAGAATTCATACCATCTTTAATTACTTTATGATCATTATGGGATACTCTAACATATACATTTTTATTTTAATATATGTACATTTCTCATTGTAACTTAGCTGTTTTACCTCTATTCTGTTGTTGAGAAAAAAACAACAATTGTTTCATTGCTGGAGATTGATTTGTTTTTATTTTTAAAATATGTTTTTTTTTCACATGGATCTATTCTTTTTTATTAAAAGATTTTATTGAGATATAACTCACACATCATAAAATTCATCCATTTAGCTTTATGATTCAGTGTCATTTTTAGTATACTCACGAGACAGTAAAACAATTACCACAATCTAAGTTGTTGAAAATGCTAGAATATTTTCATCATTCTAAAAAGAAATCTTCGTGGCTGATTCATGTCAATGTATAGCAAAACGAATACAGTATTGTAAAGCAAAACAACTAAAAAATAAAAATTAATTAAAAAAATATGGGAGAATAGAATGGTAGCTTCCAGGGGCTAGTGGGTGGGAGAAAAGGGAAATTGCTAATGACCAGGCATGAGGTTCTCTTTATGCAAGATAAGTTCTAGAGATCTGCTGTACAACATTGTGTGTTTACAATACTGTTATACACTTAAAATTTATTAAAAGGGTAGATTTCATGTTAGATGTTCTTATTACAATAAAACCAAATTTAAAATAAATAAATAAATAAAAAGAAATCTTACACTCCTCAATTGTCAGTCTCTATGCACCTTGCCCAAAGCATTAGGCAACAATTAATTGTATGTTTTGTTTCTACAGATTGTCAATTCTGTACATTTCATTTGGATGAAATTACATATGTGGCCTTTTGTGACTGGAGTCTTTCACGCAGCATAATTTTTCAAAAGTCATTCAAACTAGATTAAATATTTTTATAGATTATACTCCATTTAGAGTTGTTGAAAAATAATGATTATATTTCCCTGTGCTGTAAAAATATATTCTTCTTTCTTATTTATTTTATACATAGTAGTTTATGTCCCTTAATCTCATAGTCCTATCAACACTTCCTCTTTTCTCTCCCCACTGGTAACCATTAGTTTGCTTTCTATATCTGCAAGTCTGTTTGTGTCTGGCAATGGCACCCCACTCCAGTACTCTTTCCTGGAAAATCCCATGGGTGGACGAGCCTGGTAGGCTGCAGTCCATGGGGTCGGTAGCAGTCGGACATGACTTCACTTTCACTTTTCACTTGCATGCATTGGAGAAGGAAATGGCAACCCACTCCAGTGTTCTTGCCTTGAGAATCCCAGGGATGAGGGAGCCTGGTGGGCTGCTGTCTATGGGGTCGCACAGAGTCGGACACGACTGAAGTGACTTAGCAGCATATATGTTAATTAGTTTAAGTTTTCAGATTCCACCTATAAGCGGTTCCATAGAGTCTTTCTCTATATGACTTATTTCACTTAGCATAATATTCTTTAAGTCTATCCAAGGATTGCACGTGGCACATTCTTCATTCTTTTCTATGGCAGAGTAACATCCCATACTACACATATTCATTATTCATTCAGTGGTTGAGGGACATTCAGGTTGCTTCTATACATTGGCTATTGTAAATAATACTACTATGAACATTGAAGTGCATGTATCTTATTGAATTAGCACTTTTGTTTTCTGTAAATATATATCCAGCCATGGAATTTTTGGATTGTATGGCAATTTTATTTTCAGTTTTTTAAAGGAAACCCCAGTTTTTGTGTATCTATTAAATAATTTTAATTTGTGGTTGCCATGGGCTTCCCTGGTGGTTCAGATGGTAAAGCATCTGCCTGCAATGCAGGAGACATAGTTTTGATCCCTGGATTGGGAAGATACCCCGGAGAAGGGCATGGCTAACCACTCAAGTATGCTTGTCTGGAGAATTATATGCACATAGGAGGCTACAATTCATGGAGTTGCAAACCATCAGACACAACTGAGTGGCTAACACATGGGTTCATATATGTTGACCTATAGGTATATCTACTGTTTTAAACAGCTACTCTTTTACATTCAAACACATTTTTTAAAAATTTACATTTTTTACTCTCTTCCCCTTCATTTTTTTACATCATATTTTACATCTTTATGTTTATTTCTTTACTGATTATTGCACAGTCTTTTTCAGTTTTTTAAATTGAAGCATAATTTACAATATTATGTTTTTCTCAGCTATAGAGCAAAGTAAGTGTGTATATATATATATATATATAGCCATATTCCTTTCAATTATAGATTATTGCAAGATATAGACTATAGTTCTCTGTGCTATTTGATAAATCCTTATATATACTTATATAAGTATATGGGGGTACCCTTGTAAATATGTCTTTGTTTTCCTTTTGATGCCTTTAGAACTACATCTTTAATTTTTACCATTTTTATTATGATATGTCTTGATGTGGGTTTCCTTGGTTTTATTTATTAAGACATGTTTCTGTACTTGAAAATCTGTTTCCTTCTTCAGTTTAGGAAGTTTTAGCCATAATTTCATCAAGTACATTTTCTAATCCTTTTTCTTTTTCTTCTCCTGGGACCCCTATAATGCAAATGTTAGTATATTTGATTTTTTTCTCCAGGGCCTTTAAATTATCCTCATTTTAAAAATGTGTTTTCCTTTTCGGATGTTCTGATTGGGTGATTTGCATTATTCTGTCATCCAAATCACTTACATATTCTTCTGTATCAATGTCTGCTGCATTTTCCTCCTAGTGTGCTTTTCATTTCAGTTGTCATAGTCTTCAGGTTTCACTGGTTCTTTTTCATATTTTCTAATTTCTTGTTAAAATTCTCACTGTGTCTATCTATTATTTTGTCTAATTTGGTTAACATTCTAATGGCTAATGCTTTGAATTCTTTATCTGGCAACTGTTTATTTCTATTCCATTCATGTTTATTTGTTTGTTTCTGACATTTACTTTTTTTCTTACTCTTTCAAATGAGATAAATCCCCTTGTCTTCTCATTTTCCTTTACTTTATGTATCTCTATAAAATTAGGTAATAAAGTTAGCTACTGTGATCTTAAAGTAGTATCCTTATTTAGGAGTCTGTGTGTGTCCAGTGGCTTGGATGGGAGATCTGGATTTGGCATGAACAGAAGCCGTGTCTTTCCTAAGGGCCTGTTGGCAGCTATTGCCTTAGCAGAGGGTGGAGCTGGAAATGGAGGGGCCACAGTTGGAGCCAGGTGTGAGGCAAGGCGTCCTCTCTGCTCAGTGGCTGCCATTGCCTTATTGGGCATATGGTTGGATCCCAGGTTGCTAGAAAATAAGCCTTTGGGTTCAGCTAAGTTGGTTCCATTCCCTTTTCTTTCCTCCTCCCAGCACCAGCACCTCTATCTCAGAGAGGAGAAGTGTTGGAGCAAGAAGGGCTAGTGCGGACACTTGGCTGAGTTAGGGCATGAGCTGTGGTGACCCAGCACAGTCAGACCTTCAGACTGCTTCTGATGCATTGCCTGCAGACTGTCCCCGTCCTTCTCAGAGGCAGCTTCAACTCAAAATCCCTCTGCCTTTCACAGATGATTTCTCCCCTTGGCCTCTGCCACCTTCGCCTTGGTGTGGATCTACACCCCAGGGTGAGGGGCCTGTGTGGGCTTCTGGCATAGTCAGGTCATGGGCTACGATACAGTCACAGACAAGATGTGACTGCTTCTGGTACACTGCCTTTGTGAGCACCAGTAATGGCATTCCTCACCCTTTGGGTCAGATGGTAAAGAATCTGCCTGCAATGTAAGAGTCCTGGGTTTGATCCCTGGGTGAGGAGGATTCCTTGGAAAAGGGAATGGCAACCCACTCCAGTATTCTTGCCTGCAGAATTCTATGGAGAGAGGAGACTTGCGGGTTCGATGGAATCACAAAGACTCAGACACAATTAAGCAACTAAGACTTTCACTTCTACCTTGTTTAGATGCTGCTTCCAGTGTGAGTGATCTGTGTCTCAGCCAAGCTATCTTCTTGATCACTGCAGCCCTCACACAAGTGTAAATTTGCAACATGAAAGAGCAGGACTGTGAGGGGGCGGAGGGTGTGGAGGCGAGGGGTAAAGGGGAAGAGTTTACAAGGCCAGTTGAGAATTGCCCTTGGCAGTAGAGAGAGATTGACCAGACATTTGCACAGTCTTGAATCCACACTATCCAACCTGCTTTGGGAGCAAGCAAGCCTGTGCACATTCTTTGGAAGCAGATGCTGGGCTTCCCACAGTCCTTCTATTAATAACCAGCACTGCAACCAGCTAAGGGGGATTGTCTTCCCTGTATAACACCCAATATGTTTTGGGGCACACAATATGTGGCTTGAATCACTCCGTCCCCAAAGAGGATCTCACCCATGCTGTTGCTGTCAGTCTGATTCTTTTCTACCCAATGGACTGCAGCAACCCAGGCTTTCCTGTCCTTCACCATCTTCCAGAGCTTGCTCAAATTTATGTCCACTTAGTCAGTGATGCCATCCAATCACCCCATACTCTGTCATCCCCTTCTCCTGTCTTCAATCTTTCCCAGCATCAGGATTTTTTCCAATAAGTCACCCTTAGCATCAGGTGGCCAAAGTATTGGAGATTCAGCTTCAGCACCAGCCCTTCCATTGAATATTCAGGGTTGATTTCCTTTAGGATTAACTCATCCCCTTGCAGTCCAAGGGACTCCATTTTGGATTGTGTTCAATTCAAAAGCATCAATTCTTCAGTGCTCAGTCTTCTTTATGGTCCAAATCTCACATCCATACATGATTATTGGAAAAAACATAGCGTTGATTATACTGACCTTTGTTGGCAAAGTAATGTCTCTGCTTTTTAACATGCCATTTAGGTTTATCATAGTTTTTCTTCCAATGAGCAAATGTCTTTTAATTTCATGACTGTGGTCATTGTCTGCAGTGATTTTGGAGCCCAAGAAAATAAAGTTTTTCACTGTTTCCATTGTTTCCCCATCTATACACCATGAAGTGATGGGACCTGGTGCCAATCTCAGTTTTTTGAATGTTGAGTTTATTGTGGTTATTGATATTTCTCCCTGCAATCTTGATTCCAGTTTGTGCTTTATCCAGCCCAATATTTCACATGATGTACTCTATATAAGTTAAATAAACACGGCAGTGCTATACAGCCTTGACACACTCGTTTCGCAATTATGAATCAGTCTGTTGTTCCATATTTGGTTCTAACTGTTGCTTCTTTATTTGCATACAGGTTTCTCAGGAAGCAGGTAGGTGGTCTGGTATTCCCATCTCTTTTAAGAATTGTCCATAGTCTGGGAGCTGGTGAAGGACAGGAAGGCCTGGCGTGCTGCAATTCATGGGGTCGCAAAGAGTCGGACATGACTGAGCGACTGAACTGAACTGAACTGATGAACCACACAGTCAAAAGTTTTATCACAGTCAATGAAGCAAAATTAGTTGTTTTTCTGGAATTCTCTTGCTTTTTCTATGATTCAATGGATGTTGGCAATTTGATGTCTGGTTCCTCTGGCTTTTTAAAATACAGCTTGCACATCTGGAAGTTCTTGGTTCATGTACTGTTGAAGCATAGCTTGGGAGATTTTGAGTATAACTTGCCACTTATGTGAAATGAGTGCAATTGTGTGGTAGTTTAAACATTTTTTGACGTTGTCCTTCTTGGGTATTGGAATGAAACATGATGTTTTCCAGTCCTGTGTCCCCTGATGAATTTTCTAAATTTGTTGGCATATTGACTGCAACATTTTAACAGCATCATCTTTTAGGATCTGAAATAGCTCAGGTCAAATTCCATCACTTCCACTAGCTTTGTTCATAGTGAAACTTCCTAAGGTCCACTTGACTTCACACTCCAGGATGTCTGGCTCTAGGTGAGTGATCACACCATTGTGTTTATCTGGGTCATTAAGATTTCTTTTATATAGTTCTTCTGGTTATTCTTGCCACCTCTTCTTAATGTCTTCTGCTTCTGTTAGGTCTATACCACTTCTGTCTAATATGCCCATCTTTGCATGAAATATTCCCTTGGTATTTCTAATTTTCTTAAAGAGATCTCTGGTCTTTCTCATTCTATTGTTTTCCTCTATTTCCCCACCCACATAATCTCTCTTTCCTTCTTATCCCTTGTCCCCTCCCAGGGGCATATGTCCTGACCTAATTGACTCTTTCACCTTTCTACTGGATTCTGTGTGTATCTTTCTTACAGTCTTGATTTTATAGGAATCTCTTGCCAGTCTTCAGATAGTTTTCATTGAGAATTGTTCCACATGTAGATAAATTTTGATGTGTTTGTGAAGATAGGTAAAATCTCCATGCTCTTGCCTTGCCATTTTGATTCAAGTCCCATATTCCCTTTATTTTTGCTTACTTAGCATTTAATCTGCATATCTATTACTGTATTTTTTTGTGTAGTATATTTTTGTGTAAATATATGGCTTCCAAATTGTATTGAGGGCACATAATTGTTGTGTACCCTACAGTACCTATAACAGTGTGTTGTGCACAGAAATAAAGGCAAATATCTGTATGATTCAATAAATAAAGTTACTTGTAACTTATTCATTAAATAATGTGAGTAACAAACCTACATAACACCTACTAATTCTGTATATTCCTGGAATTTCCTTTATATAATAAAGCTAGGTACATTTTATATTCCTTGTTTCTACCAGTGGGTCCAGAACCATAAACTCATTTTTTTATTCTCATCTGTAAAATGGGAGCTACATTGTTACATACCTGATGTGGTTATAGTAAATACTATCAGCCAATACACATAAAATACATTGTGATATATAGTGCTATCCATAAGCATTAAGAATCATTAATGATACATGGTTGAAAAGTAAATATAAAAAAAATTTGATAACATCAGTTATACTCCCTATTATACAGGAGTATACCAATTGAAATTTTAAAATAAAATTAACACTGATTATTTCATATTTCGTCAAGGTAAGTCCTCTGATATGAGTAAAACTAACATTTTCTGACCTACAGTGAGAATTAAAATAATGACAATAATAATATGTAACAGGGACTTTATATTTATGTTCTCATTTTCTCTGAAACAAATTTTAATAAAAATGCTATAATTATTTCCAGTTTGCAGATGAGGATGGCAAATGAAGGATTAACAGCTATTAAATGTGAGAAGGGATAGCTGAATGCTGACCTATTTAACTCAATACCACTTTCATTTGATAATTGTAAAGTTTATCCCTATAGTGCTCTATATTTTTAAAATATATTTTCCCTCACTATTCACTATCTGAGTAATTCCAGGATATTTTTTTCCTGATCACCATATATGCAAAATAATACTTATTTGAAGGTCATGTAAATGAGAATTGGCATATGAAACTTCACACTCTGTAAACTTAACATTTTATATGTCAGAAATATGATAGTAGTTTATCTCTATAACTTATAGCATCTATGTATTTTGATCTTAAGTTATAATTATTAACATATATTTTACCCTATCTCTATGTTTCTTGGCAAAAACACCTGTGTTTTATCCAGTTTTGAACTCCTTGGAGTATTTAACACACTGTATTGTATTCAGTAAGGTGTATACATATTTGAGATTATGTATCTTTATTTTTCAGTCCAGTCTTATAACACATATATAAGTTTCATTTTTTTCTTTGCTTAAGTGGGGAAAAAGGAAGAGAATTCATTGTGAGCAATTGTTTTCACTATATAGCAGTGTACGTGGAGATTTGATCATAGGGCTAAATGTGTTTGAAGACAGTTAAATAGTAAATATCTTTTTAAACTAATCCTGTTTTCTTTGATCTGTATGACTATCCTAAAGCTGGGTACTGAGAAATCTTATGAAAAGTGGTTTCTAGAAATTGTGGTTCCAGTCAATTGAGAGTTTACTGTTGTGAATGCTACTAGAAAATGAGTTTTAATTCCTGACAGAAACAATACAATTTCTATGTGAGAGTTTTATATACATATTTATATACATATTAAAAGGCAATCATTGTTAAGTGACCAATTACTTTATCATTGACCTTATTTTCTAGACCAACAATTCTTAGATATACAATATTAAGCTACCAAATTGAATCTACAAACTCTAAAGCATCAATGGTTCCCTAAAAATTACTCTGCATCCATTGATTTCTCCCACTCCCCAGGTTCAAATAATATGTTTACAGCTTTCTTTAGTCATTCAAATAACTAAGTTCCCAGAACTATAAATAGCCCATGTTATATGTCTAAACACATTTCTTGTTAATGACTGCTACCTTGAAACCTATTTTCCAAGACTTCTTCCTGAACAGTGGAATCACAACTCTCACAAGTCTTTCATGAAATTTCCTATTGAAATTTGCTCAAGTCTTTTTGGTCAAATATTTCTTGTAAGGCAATACTTCATTTTTAAAATCAGAGAAAAGTTCTGTGGAATTCTTACCTAATCATGCAACTTAAACAGCTTAATTAAAACACCAGAAAATAGCCTTGCCCCCACATATAACATTGTACAATCCTTGGATTTGTCTCTTTGTGTTATTCATTGTCTTCTTTTCATGTTTTATTTTAACATTCTTTCTCCATCTCTGAAAATGTTAGTCTTAAGCCAAACATCTTCACTTCAGTGACTTACATTGTGACAGAGAAGCATCCATCCTTATTTAAACAATGACATAGTATAAATAGAATCTCCCCTCCTAAGCTAACAGCATCAATTATTTAACCTCAAATATCTTTAAAATTGCAACACACTTGCATAAAAAAGCACTAATGGGTTTCAGTTTGTAAACACTTTATAAACTATAATCTTGTCAGTCAACATGATTAACATATTTGCAAATTAAGCTAGACTCTGAAAATACAAGACAATTAATTAAATTTCATATTTAGATTGAAGATAGTTTTTGAAACTATCATCAAAGTGGGAAAGCTTTAACCCTATAGAACTATATGAAGGTAGTTCTGCCAATAGATTCAGATTGCACCATTATAGCATAGACAGAATTTCAGATTTTCAAATTGGTAATTTCAAAGATAACAACTCCAGTGTACAAACGCTTTAAAGCACAGGTAAGTCCTAAAAATGTAGTTTAAAACAGAATATAGGAGATTCAGGAAATATGGCAGAGGAAGAACACGTGGAGATCTGCCGGGGTCCAGCACCAGTGGATCCAGGGAAATTTGAAGCGGGGACGGCGTAGATGAATTTGGACAGAATTATTCATTTAGATATAGGTTTAGACTAGGATAGAATAGTGTAGTAGGAAAATTAATGGAGAAAAGAGGCTGAATAACTTGGTTTACTTGGAAAACCAATAAAGTTCCAGACAAGGAGCTTACACCATATACATGGGGCCACCGGCGCCCACTTGAATCTCTAAGGGTGCCCGGCCGTGGGCTCCCTTTCACGCAGAACTTATGAGCCGGGACAAGTAAGTATACATGGTGAGCCTCCACGCCCAGATGGGAATTCAGCCAGAAATCAGAGAGAAGACACGAGGAAAGCCAGTCCAGCAACTGGCTTCGGCATCTATTGTTCTTCAAGGTCTTTTATACCCATTTTACATAGAGATCAATGGATAATATATAAAATTATTCAGTGTCAGCAGCCCAGACTCTTATCAAAATCAGGCTTTTCTCTCTGCATACCTAGTTGTATACACAAGCCTTAGGTGATTTACATCATCTTTTGGCCAAAGGCTAATTAACATTTTACGGTTCTTTTTTGATAAGGGTTTGTTAACCAGAAGACTTATTTATGTTAATTAACTCAAAAGTCTAGTGTTGTTAACATCAAAACTACTATATATCTTTTTCCATAGCCTGTTTACATTGATAAACATCCTCCTAGGTGCCTAAAGAATAAGGAGGTCTGGCAGCAATCATGGAGTCAACAGTGAAATCCTGTCACCATATTTTTAGCTCTTAGAAAAGGTTTTATAATTTTAAGATACTCAAGCTTTGTGCCCCTCACAGTTGGTGGCTGTAAGGTCCAGGGAACCTGTTAGGCAAATTAGAGCGTTTAAGTTAGAGCGTTATCAGAGGGGGTTGAGCTGAAACACTCCTTTCAAATGCAGAAGACTGAAGCCCTGAGTCAACTTTTTCCAGAGAAAGTCAGAAGAGTGGGAAAAGCAGGCAGATTCCTATTTTGGGGGTACATGCTCAGGGAATACCAGGGGGAAACTCCGAGACCCAAATTGCCTTCCCATCTGAGTCTCTGCCACGTGTCCCTGTCACGGGTGGGATTCCTTACGCTGGCTCCCGGCAGAGATCACCTTTCTCCCCACAAATACATCAAAATACATCTGCATGCAGAACAACTCCTTCAAGATACCCACTGAATGCTGGCAAAGGCTTTCAACTTCCAAAGAGGCAAGCTAATCTCCACATAAAGAAGTAGGGTAAAAGAATTAAAGGGGGGAAAAAAAATAGAAAGGGAGACAAAGGAATCTGGATGGAACCTGCATATCTGGAAGGAATTGTGAAGGAGGAAAAATTTCTGCATACTTGGAAACCCCCTCCTGGGCAAAGACAGGGCAACACTTTTATATCTCAGAGGAGAGGGCAGCAATAGGTATGTGGAAGGCAAAAGGAAGATAATTCTGCATAGAAATTAGAGCTGAACACCACTCTCCAGCCCGAGATGTGTGTCTGTATGCTTGCCAGGGCAGATAGGGACTGGGTGCTGAAGCCTAGGCTTTGGAGATCAGACCCCAGAAGAGAACTAGAGCGATTATTATACAGGAAAAAGATTGGACCTGCAGAAAGACAAGAGATTATTGTTTTAGGGACCTTTTAACTCAGGGCACACACAGACAGCCAGACACTGCCTTCACGAGTACCAGAAACCAGGCAGGATGCAATCCATGACACCAGAAGTGGGCAGGCTGGTGATGTAATGGTCACTGCAGCTGGCTGTGAGCAGGTGCAGGTCACTGCACACACATTCCCAGGAGCCTAAGTAGCCTAGCCCTGCCAAGAGACCCACTTCCTGGGGCCAGTTACCCTGAGAGAGTGCATGGCTGCATCAGGCTGCAGCAGCTTTCAGCAGACTTCAGCTACCTCAGACAATTCCCGCACATCCCAATTGTGTCTGTCTCATCCCTCCTGCTCACAGCCCGACTGATCAAGTGAGCCTCCAAAAGCTGCAGCTTTTGTTTCATCTTGTCTGTGTGAAAAACAGACATCAGAAGGTGGCCTACAAACAGGCATGGCCAAAACCAGAACAGAGGACCAGGGACTGTGTGTCCAAACAAGAGGAAGGAAATTCACTCTTTCAATCACAGAAGCAGTGGGTTAAACCCCGACAAATGGCTTGATACTGGATTTTAGAGGCAACTGTGGACTTTAGAAGGATGTACAACCTGGACTAAGGCTAGATCTGAATCTAAGTTGACCCCACAGTGCCCACATTAGGTTCAGAGACACTTCTAGAAATATTGAAGATCTTTCTGAGTAGGCCAATTGACTAGAGATCAATGCACTCGAGAGGACATCACTGAGGACATAGAAGAATATTCTTACTGTTGCAGGAAGGGGGACCTCTTTCAGGGCCTGAGACTGGGCTCTTGTCTAACACTCAGAAATGAGCTGTCTGAGGAGACACATATGCTAACATAGCAAGATATTTTATTGGGAAAGGGCACTCAGGTGGAGAGCAGTAGGGTAAGAGAACCCAGGAGAACAGCTCTGCCACATGGCTTGCAGTCTCGAGTTTTATCATGATGGAGTTAGTTTTTAGTTGTCTTTAGCCAATCATTCTGACTGTCCTTCCTTGTGGTGCATGACTTGTTCAGCCAAGATGGATGACAGAGAGAAGGATCAGGGAGGTGGTCAGACATGTGGTGTCTCCTTTCTACTTTTCCTGAACTCTTCTGATTGGTGGAGGCTTATTAGTTCCATGTTCCTTACCAGCATGTCTTGTCATAAAACAACCCATGCAAATGGTTAGTATGGTGCCTGGCCAGAGTGGAAGGTTTCAGCAGTGTACTTTCCCTAAAAACTCCCCGCTGAGAGACTTTATATTCAAGATACTTCTTGGGAATTGGGTGCAGGTCACTTTCTTCTGTAACTTCTTCCTGCCTCTCTTTACCTGATCTAAGTCAAGGTATTTTTTGCCTTGACTGAAACCTGCATTCACCCTTGTAATAAGAGCAGTTTGGTTTGAAACAGTTGACTCCTCTCAGAGATGAAATAGACAGGGGCCAAACAGGAGACCTAACAGGATGGTCATCACTGGTCTCCAGAAACAGGAGGCAACAATTTGGGTGAGGTCTGCAGGGTTTGTGACTTTTTTTTTTTTTTAATTGGTTGGTGGTGAGGCAACAGAGCTGTGCTCCAGGAATCTTGTGTTTAGTCTGAAGTTCCCATCCTCCACCTGGGGAGGGGGGGGTGGTTACAGTTCTGTAGAAGGACTCAAAGACATTGTTATGCATATTTCTTTGAGTAGGAACCAGGACCCTGTCTCAAGACTGTATCACCATTTGATTGTTTCTCCTGTTTCTGTATCCCCTCCCTTCCCTGATTAGCAATTGTTTGAATCTACCTCTGGGAACTCAGGGAAGTTCAAGGAGGCTGAACAAAGCCTATATCCTACAGACAAGAAATGGAGAACACAGGACAGATCTGTACTCCAGAGACCCACCTAGTTTTGCTCAGTTTTAATTTAGAGAACTGGGCAACTATGACTGTGATAACTTCTTGTCAAAATGGGGTATAGGACTGCCTCAGCTTGGAGAATAGACACTGAATTGGAAGTATTCTGAGTTTCAAGTCCTAGATCTGAGCCTTGTATGATTAAAATCTCAATTCCTTGGTCTGTCATTTTGTTGTAATGGACCCAATTAAAAGTAGCTGGAGGAGGGATAACTGGAATTTTAATAGACAAAGTAAATCTCATTTCTTTTTAGAAGAATAGGGCTGAAACCCAATCTGGACCTGGCACCTCAGGGAAACTTGTAGCCAGGTAGCCAGTTGCCTAGTTTTATAAAAAGTAAGGTTGAAGTTACTAGCTTTCAGCAGACATTGTTTTGAGAATGGTGGCATCTAAGCCTAATATGACTCAGAAAACTCAAGTGTTTAGCAATACAACGTCTAATCTGAAATTACACCCACAGTATCATCTAGTTATTGCCCAGGATGTCTGAACCACAACTACTCTATTTTGACTTTTAATGTAAAATTTTCCTTCATAGCCAAAGCTGCTGCTGCTGCTGCTGCTTCTATGTCGCTTCAGTCATGTCTGACTCTGTGCGACCCCATAGATGGCAGCCCACCAGTCTCTCCCATCTCAGAGATTCTCCAGGCAAGAACACTGGAGTGGGTTGTCATTTCCTTCTCCAATGCATGAAAGTGAACCGTGAAAGTGAAATCGCTCAGTCGTTTCTGACTCTTAGTGACCACATGGACTGCAGCCTACCAGGCTCCTCCATCCATGGGATTTTCCAGGCAAGAGTACTGGAGTGGGGTGCCATTGCCTTCTCCACATAGCCAAAGCAGATGTCACCATTAATGATGTCAGTGTTTCTTTAGGTATGAGAAGATGCAAGAATTGGGACTCAAAAAATCTTCTCCTGAACAGATCTAATTATCTGAAGACCTGTTCAGCCAGTTTTTCCCAGAGCACAGAGTGCCTCATTTCTGATTTTCACCCTGAATTCCTTTCAGGGAAGTTGAAGGTTCCCTGACTAAGAAGTCAGCAGTTGCAGTTCAGTTCAGTTCAGTCGCGCAGTCGTGTCCGACTATTTGCGACCCCATGAATCGCAGTACGCCAGGCCTCCCTGTCCATCACTAACTCCCGGAGTTCACTCAGACTCACGTCCATTGAGTCTGTGATGCCATCCAGCCATCTCATTCTCGGTCGTCCCTTTCTCCTCCTGCCCCCAATCCCTCCCAGCATCAGGGTCTTTTCCAATGAGTCAACTCTTCCCATAAGGTGGCCAAAGTACTGGAGCTTCAGTTTTAGCCTCATTCCTTCCAAAGAAATCCCAGGGTTGATCTCCTTCAGAATGGACTGGTTGGATCTCCTTGCAGTCCAAGGGACTCTCAAGAGTCTTCTCCAACACCACAGTTCAAAAGCATCAATTCTTCTGCGCTCAGCCTTCTTCACAGTCCAACTCTCACATCCATACATGACCACAGGAAAAACCATAGCCTTGACTAGATGGACCTTAGTCGCCAAAGTAATGTCTCTGCTTTTGAATATACTATCTAGGTTGGTCATAACTTTTCTTCCAAGGAGTAAGCGCCTTTTAATTTCATGGCTGCAGTCACCATCTGCAGTGATTTTGGAGCCCAAAAAAA
>SJXQ01011605.1:41124-87478 GCA_006408695.1 Aepyceros melampus | reverse complement strand
TTCATCAGGCACTCTATCTATCAGATCTAGACCTTTAAATCTATTTCTCACTTCCACTGTATAATCATAAGGGATTTGATTTAGGTCATACCTGAATGGCCTAGTGGTGTTGCCCACTTTCTTCAATTTAAGTCTGAATTTGGCAATCAGGAGTTCATGATCTGAGCCACAGTCAGCTCCCGGTCTTGTCTTTGTTGACTGTATAGAGCTTCTCCATCTTGGACTGCAAAGAATATAATCAATCTGATTTTGGTGTTGACCATCTGGTGATGTCCATGTGTAGAGTCTTCTCTTGTGTTGTTGGAAGAGGGTGTTTGCTATGACCAGTGCATTTTCTTGGCAAAACTCTATTAGTCTTTGGCCTGCTTCATTCCGCATTCCAAGCAGTTGCAGTAGGCATGATTTAATCTTTATAAACATAGATGGCAAGTGTCAGTTTTCAGTTGGCAGAACCCCTTTTTGTTCATAAACTTGACTATGATTTTGAGGGGGGCATTTCATGACCATTTTATCCCATGGTGCTGAGAATGTCCATTCTCAGGTTTGGCAAAGATTTTGTTGACAGGCCACTCAATGTGCTTTTACTGGACACGGCCATAAAACAGTATCAAAATTCTCTGGACCACCTGTAGGAGACAAGAAGCATAAAAGAAAATCAGCCCCCAGCAAGGGCCACAAAATAAATTTATAATTATTGATCAACTGGATGCCATAAGGCATGGGACTCTTGGAACAAGTCCAGAGGGAAGAGTTCATAATCTTGAAAACAAGATATGATCCTGAGGTCGGAAAACTGACCCCAGACTCTTTCTCAACTGCCATCTCAGAATCACATGTTTCATGTATCTGGTGGAAACTCTATAGATAATAATATTAGTCTTAGTTACTGATTTGTTATTGATAACTGTTTCCTAATTACTCAATAGTTAATGATCATTTTGTTCTTTGGCCCTGAAGGCCACATGAGTTATAGTTTAACTCCCTGCATATTTTTTCATTCATGGGTGAAAGTATAGTAAAGCTGGCTTGGATTCAGTTTTGGCACCTTCACCTTAGAGCCCTGATCCAAGGTATTGGTCCCATGTTCCTTACTTTTCTCTGAATTCTTGTGTCTTATTTCTCATTTTCTTGCCATATTGCACTTTCAGAAACCCTGCTTGTCAAGCTAGTCTTGACACCACCTGTCTTACTAGCCTCTTGGTCCAAGAAAACATTCCCTCTTGTTACTTCTTCCCATATCTAGAGTTATACTATCAATGTTACCATAGTTGATCTCATATGGAACTATATATTATTTTATCAGAGGCTTCAGTCACACATTTGGCAGTGTAAGAAACAGCAATTTTATAAAACAGGTGAAATGCAAATAACACAGCAGTATTAGTAAAGTCATAAGTAAGACTTAAGAGCTTCCATTAGATATAGCCCAGTATATCCCAGGTCATCTGATTTAGTCTACTATGTATGAATCTTTATCTTCCAGGGAAATCATATATTGACACTGTCTATAAGGGAGAAGGCAAGACACCCCACTCCAGTACTCTTGCCTGGAAAATCCCATGGATGGAGGAGCCTTATAAGCTGCAGTCCATGGGGTCGCTGAGAGTCAGACATGACTGAGTGACTTCACTTTGACTTTTCACTTTCATGCATTGGAGAAGATGGCAACCCACTCCAGTGTTCTTGCCTGGAGAATCCCAGGGATGGAGGAGCCTGGTGAGCTGTCGTCTATGGGGTCGCATAGAGTTGGACACGACTGAAGCGACTTAGAAAAAATAAATAAATAAATAAGGCACATAGTCTGTCCAGTTTTCTAGTGTTACTAGACTGATTATTCTTAGTATGATTTAATTGTTTCAACATAGAGGAGACTTTAAACCTAAATTATCATAGCCTGGTGTTATATATAAATCCATCCCATAATTGTGAAAACGTTTTCCCCCTTTGATTAAACTTTGCTTGTGGCTCTGATTGAGCTTGGGTAATAGAAGAAAGCTCAAATTTATGGTCAGAGTCAGAGCAGGCATTATTAATTGGTCCCATGAAGGATCCCATCTAGTAATATCAATAGTGACCTGAATATGACCATAATTTTTTTAAGTAAATTTTCTCAGGGCCAACCAGTTAGACCCTGGTAGTAGAGACATTTACCAAGGTAACTCAGAGCTAGACACAGGTAATTGGTCACAAACTCAACAATTGGATTGATTTCTAAAACTAGCATAGGATCAGGCTTATGATAGAAAAGCATATGATTTATGTGCAAAGGTCTAAGAAGTCAAGAAAACATTATAAATGATCATACAAATCAGGTCAAGCATCTTGAGCAAGCTGTCTACCTCTGATGTTGTTATATTCTCATCCTGGTGTAGTGTAGTTTCTCTTCTGTTTGAGCATCACTTTAAGGTGAGATCATGTCAGCTGTCTTTTCTATAGACCAGTCCAGTGTAGGGGACTTTGGAAGTGAGAATTAATCTAAGAGTTAACTTCCCTTCAGTTTCATTGTGAATGATCTAGTTAAGAATACTTGATTAAAAAAAAAGTCTTTCATCCAGATTGGAGACAGTCCCTTAAATTATATTTTTTTCCAGTCCTGGTTACAGGTCATGAGGCATCTGATCTTCATCCAAAGACAGATTACTGAATAAGCTTCAGAAACAAATCTAGGGTGTTCTTTAAGAATTCAATTAAAATTTACATTAATGTCGCATAACAGCAAATAACTATCCAAGAAATGAGTCTTACTAGATGCAGACCTTCGTTAACAAACTGAGATTTAACATTTATGGAAGCATCTTCTTCTCCCTAAAATTACCCTCATTTTTATCAAATAGAACCAAATTAAGGCTAGTTTGTTTGCAAACTAGGTCTGCTCTCAGTAATTTTGGCCTGATGATTTATATAACCATAATTGAGCATAGACTTTTTATTTTGCTGAAAGAGTTTCAGACTGAACTTTTAAAATAAAACAAGGCTGGGAAACACACAAAAGGCTTACCATGGATTTCATCTACCAAAAATTCCTTGAGTTTGTACTTGTTAGTGAGATAACCTTCTTATCTCATTTGATAAACTTACTGAAAATCTAAGAGTTTCCAATTTATAGAGGAGTCAGATAGAGAGAAAATATAATTGTTTTGTTTATAATGTATAATTTTACTAAATTATTGTCATAGTTTGAGAGGAAGGTTTTTCCTAGTCGCAGAAAACACAAGATTCAAACCTATAATTTTTCAGATAGAAACCATAAAAGTTATAAACATATTCACTGGTTCATTCAGTCCTTTGTTAACTTCTGTGAAGTCATCAGGTTTTTCATTAGAATATCAGGACATATCAGAATGTTAAGAGCTCCATATAATTTCTAGGATATCTATATTCATAATATTCACCATACATTATAACATGAGTGGATTTATTCCTCATTTAATAATATTTTTCATGAAATTTAACCAGCCAAATAAGTACAGTTTAATATCTCTCTTTGGAATGTTTCAGGGGCCCTTTGAAGCACCCCAAAGTTAGCAAGAGGCCAAAGGAACGTCAAAAGAATTCAACTTAGGAAGTTTGTAAAAAAAAAAAAAAAATCAATTGAAAGGGTTTAGAACATTTGGTCGGATTTAGTCACTGTTGATGGGCGTTATCATTTAGTTTGCTGATATGTCATGATGGGGGTATATACTGAGGCTCAAGGTCTAGTAAAAGTCGATTCTGCCATCTTGAACCTAACCAGTTTTGGCTATAACCAGTTTTCCTATGGCTGTGCCATTCTTAACAAAGTCCATTTATCTAACTAATTGTAATCCAATTGTTAAAAATCCTGATCATGCATAACTCTTTTTAGTATTTTTTTCATCTATTTTTTACTGAAAACACACTTCCTACTTTCCTTTAGCAACCAAGAATTAATTTTATAGCAGCATTTTATAAATTGGTGAGGATAAATACCAGTGATAATTTCTAAAACCCTTGTTTTCTTGAAACATTTTAGGATGGCACCAAACATTATTCATTTATAGTTCCAAATCTCTTTAGTTTTTCTGTAAAAGGAAATAAGTGTTTAGTAGAAAATGTTTCAAAATCATTTTTTTATTTGGAAATTACCAAACTATTCAATAGACTTCCAACACTTAGTTTAACATAACCCTTAGAAATTCAAGTTACCCCAATCTGGAGAAACTATTTTAGACAGATATTCCTAAAGCATAATTATTCATAATAGAGCTTATCTAAAAGCTCATATCTCATTTACACCTTTTTAAAGAAGCTTCTTCACTTGAGGTAATTTCCTTGTTGACAAGCTTTGTAACAGACATGATAATATTTAACTTATATTAAATCTAGGTACAATGAAAATACTCTACTTAATGTTAATTACTCTAAAACATGTCTATATTAGATAGGTCAACAAACAAACGTTAATATCAATTATTTAAAACTGAATATTTACCAGTTCACATGAACCTGGAATTTATTGTTTAATTTAGAATTATTTGATTTGTAAGTGCTTACCTTTCTTTAAGTCAATTAAATAGAGCTCATTTACTAATTAACCTCAGAAATATTACCTAGAGACAAAGACATACCAAACATATTTAGACAGACACAATGCAAGCTCTAGCTTCATTTTCTAAATTTAGTCATGAATTAGATATTACAACATAAAATATACTAGTTTATAAAAAAAAGTTGGAATAAATAAAAATTTTAAAGGTTTTTTCCCATTTTTCCTCAGTCTCAGGAGTTAGAGATGGCCTAGATAAGTGTTCCTGAGAGCCCTGGTCTCAAAGCACAGGGAAAGAAAATCAAGTTCTAACAAAGTGGCGGCAAGCCTAAACCAAATAGTGGCCAGACAAAGCAAAATGGCCATCAAAAAATCAGAAAACAGAGTTAAAACACACGTATTAACCTGGCAGTCCCCATCAGACACTCCTTTAAATACAAGAAAACAGTCCCTCAGAAAACCTCCTATAGAAACATAGAACTTCAGATCCAAGTACTGAGTAAAGGAAAATATCTCAGGTCTTCAAAGATTTCAAATGGAGGAAAGGAAGCCAGGTTGAAAGAAGAAGGAGGAGGAGGCAGGAGAGAGGGCAAAAGGGGCGGCCTTACGGATGTCTCTTGCCACCTGCAGATACCCAGGTGTTAGAGGACTTTATCCTGGGCCTCCAGAGAAGGAAGGACTGGAACTCGGCCCTACCAGAAATCAGACCAGAACCAGCATTTGAGTTCTCTGCCAAGAGGAGGTTATCAGTCTCCAATACTCAGATTAGACTGAGGCCCTTCGACCAGATTCCTGAGTCCAGGACCAGGGGACTAGAAAATAGGGGAAGGATAGGAAAGGTTAAGGAGAGGAAAGAGAGAGGGAAGAGGAGAGAGGTCCATAAAGTATCTTGTTCCTTACCAATCGGGGCAGTCTGGCCAGTTGTTCACATCAGGAGGAGACCAGGAAAAAAAGGGTCCCAGTTGCAGCCGATGAGTCTAGACCATTGGCAGGAAAGCTGGCCCCTGAGTACCCCAAGTGGTCAGGATGTCAGTCACAGTGAAAAAGAATCCCCACCAAATTCGACATTTGTTGCTGATTAAACCATTCCACCCTGGCCAGGTAACTTTTGCGTGAGTTGTTTTATGACAGGAGGTCCTGGTAAGAAACATGGAACTAATAAAACTCCACCAACCAGAAGAGTTCAGGAAAGGTTAAAAGGAGACACCACATGTCCAACCACCTTCCACAATCCTTCTCTCTGGCATCCATCTTGGCTGAACAAGCATGCACCACCAGGAAGGACACTCAGAATGATTGGCTAAAGACAACCCAAAAACTAATCTCATCACCATGAAACCAGAGACTGCAAACCACATAACAAAGCTGTTCTCCTGGGTTCCCTTACCTTACTGCTGTCCACCAAGGTGCCATTTCCCAATAAAATCTTTTGCTTTTTCAGCACATGTGTCTCCTCGGATAATTCATTTCCAAGTGTTAGACAAGAGCTCAGTTTTGGGCCCTGGAAGGGGTCCCCCTTCTTGCAACACTACCACTCTCAATATACACATATTTTTGTCTCTTGTCTTTTTTGTTTTGTCTATTTTTTTTAATTTTTCCTTTTATATTTTTGCTTATTTTTCCTTTTTTATGCTTCTATTTTTACATAAATTTATTTCATTTTTTCCTGTTTACACAATGTTTCTCATTATATTGCATTTCCCCCATGTTTTTTGGTTTTCTAATATTTCTAGCCTAGTTTTTAGCATTTGTTTTCATTTAGGGGTTTATTTTTGGCTTGATTGCGCTCTCCTTTTTTGATTCTTCTTTTATACTTTTTTCTTTCTTCTCTTTCTCTTCTTCTCTTCATAAGTTTGAGTGTGTGAGCTTCCTAATGTGTTCTTGTTTGTTTAGATTTAATTTTAACATATACCCTGGGGTTTTGTCTTTTCATTCTTTTCTTGTTTGTTTGAATGTAATTTTTCTTTTTCTATTTCTTTCCTTCTCTTCTGTGTTATGTGGCTTGTGGAATCCTGGGGCTCCACAAAAGGGGTAGGCCTGAACCTCTGAAGTGAGAGGACTTTGGACCACCAGAGATCTCCTGACCCCATGGATGATTAATCAGTGAGAGCTCTCCCAAAGACCTCCACTCAACACTAAGATATGGCCCCACCCAAAGGCCAGCAGACTTCAGTACTAGATTCACACCAAACACATAGCAAAACAGGAATATAAAACTACCCCAAAGCAGACTGGTAGACAAAGCCATACCAAAATCACAAATACCTCAAAACGTACTATTGGTACAGTACTGCTTTCAAAGAGATAAGATCTAGCTTCATGCAATAGAACCCAGGCACCCCTCCCTCCCACCTACAACAGGAAACCTTCACAAGACTTTCAACACCATCCACTGGAGGCAGACTCCACAAGTAAGAGGAAATATGAAATATGACTTTGTAGAATGTGGTAAGGAGATCCCAAACACTAAATTTAAGCCGAATGAAATGATAGAGAAACATGCAGCAGATGAAGGAGCATAGTGGAAACCCCAAAGGCCAAACAAATAAAGAGGAAATAGACAATCTACTAGGAAAAATATTTTAATATAATGATAGGAAAGATGTCCAAAATCTGAGAAATATGATGGAGGCAGATAAATAGAATTAAGGTACAGATTGAGAAGATTTAAGAAATGTATAACAAAGATGTAGATGAACTAAAGAACAATGAGAATGTAATAACTGAAACTTTAAAAAAAAATGCACTGAAGGGAACTGAATAACTGAGGCAGAAAAATGGATGTGAGTTGCAAGACAGAATGGTGGAAATAACTGAAGCAGAGCAGAATAAAGAAGAAAAGAATGGGAAAAAAAATGAGGATAGTCTCAGAGACCTCTGGGACAACATAGAGCACCAACATTTGAATTATAGGGGTCTCAGAACAAGGAGAGAAAATGAAAGGATATGATAACATATTTGAGGAAATTATTGTTGAAAACTTCCCTAACATAGAAAAGGAAATAGTCACCTAAGTCCAGGAAACCTAGAGAGTTCCATAAATGATAAATCCAAAGAGAAGCACACCAAGACACATATTAATGAAAAAAAAAATGAACACAAAGGAAAAAATTCTTAAAAGCAGCAAGGGAAAAGCAACAAATAATTTTCAGGGAATCCACATAATTCTAATAGCTGATTCTTCATCTGAAACTCTGTAGACCAGAAAGGAGTGGCAGAATATACTAAAAATGATGAAAGGAAATAACCCAGCAAGGATCTCATTCAGATTTTATAGAGAAATCAATGAAGAAAAAGAAATAAAGAGAATCCAGATTGGAAATGAAGAAGTAAAACTCACTTTTTGCAGATGACACTATACTACATGTAGAAAATCCTAAAGACACCACCAGAAAATTGCTAGAACTATTCAATGAATTTAGTAAGTTGCAGGAAAAAAAGCTTTTGCACAGAAAAGTAAACAATAAACAAAAGAAAAAGCAACCCATAGATTGAGAGAAAATATTTACAAATTATGTGATAAGAAATCAGTCTACGGAATTCACAAAGAGCTTATGGTGCCTAATAGCATCAAAACAAACAACTCACTTGAAAAATGGGCAGAAGACCTGAATAGACATTTCTCCAAAGAGAACAGACAGAGCACCAATAGGCCCATGAAAATATATCCAACATTGCTAGTTAATAGATAAACTCTTTCCACAACTTTCTGAGTATATAATACATTATTATTATTATTATTTTATTTTTATTGTTTTCTTTGCAGCCAGGTTTAGTTTTTTTTTAACATAAATTTATTAACTAGAAAAAAATAGATAATTGAAAATCAAAGCTACCATAAAATGTCACTTCATACTGGTCAGAATGGATATCATCAAAAAAAAAAAATCCACAAATAACACATGCTAGAGAGAGCGTGGAGAGAAGGGAACCCTCCTACACTGTTGGAGGGAATGTGAATTGTTATATCCACTGTGGAGATAGTATGGAGGTTCCTTAAAAAACTAAAAACAGAGCTAACATATGATCCTTCAATCCCACTCCTGGGCATATATCTGGAGAAAAACTTGATCCAAAAGGATACATGCATCCCAATATTCTTTGCAGCACTGTTTACAGTAGCTAAGACATGTCAACAACCTAATGTCCAGTAGCAGCTGCTGCTAAGTCGCTCAGTCGTGTCCACTCTGTGTGACCCCATAGACGGCTGCCCACCAGGCTTTCCTGTCCCTGGGATTTTCCTGGCACGAATGCTGGAGTGGGTTGCCATTTCCTTCTCCAATGCATGAAAGTGAAAAGTGAAAGTGAAGTTACTCAGTCGTGTCCGACTCTTAGCGACCCCATGGACTGCAGCCTACCAGGCTCCTTTGACATGGGATTTTCCAGGCAAGAGTACTGGAGTGGGTTGCCATTGCCTTCTCCAAAATGTCTACTAGCCGAGGAATGGGTAAAGAAGTTGTGGTACATATGTGCAATGGAATATTACTTAGTAATTAAAAATGATGTAACAGTGCCGTTTATAGCACCATGGATGGACCTAGAGCATGTCATAATGAGTAAAGTAAGTCAGACAGAGAAGGAGAAATTTGTATGACATCCCTTATATGTGGAATCCAAAAAGAAATGATGAAATAAACTTATTTACAAAATAGAAAGAGACTCATAGACTTAGAAAGAGAACTTATGATTGCTGGAGAAGGGAGGAATAGTTAGGGATTTTGTGAAGGTCATGCACACACTTTTATATTTAAATTGAAAAACCAACAAAAACCTATTGTACAGTATGCGGAATTATTTTCAATATTATGTGTCAGCCTGGGTAGGAGGGAGGTTTGGGGGAGGATAGATACATGCATATTATGGCTGAATCCCTTCACTGTTCACCTGAAACTACCACAGCATTTTTAATAGGCTATACCCTAGTGCAGTCTTCCCTGGTGGCTCAGACAGTAACGAATCTGCCTGTAATGTGGTAGACCTGAGTTTGATCCCTGAGATGGGAAGATCCTCTGGAGGAAGAAATGGCAACCCACTCCAGTATTCTTGCCTGGAGAATCTCAATAGACAGAGGAGCCTGGCCAGTTCAGAGGGTCTCAAAGAACTGTACACTACTGAATGACTAAGCTAAGTGCCCCAATACAAAAAAATTAATAGATAAGGTGGAGAAAAAAGTTGACAAATCATTAACCAGACTCTCAATAAAATAATAAGACTCAAATCAATAAAATTAGAAATGAAAAAGGAGAAGTCACACAGATAATGCAGAAATACAACGGGTCACAAGAGACTACTATTAGCAACTATATGCCAGTTAAATGGACAATCTTGAAGAAATGGACAACCTTAAAGAAATGGACACATTAAAAAAAAAATTACAACCTTCCAAGACTAAACCAGGAAGAAATAGAAAATAAGAACAGACTAATCAAAGCACTGAAATAAAAACTGTGATCAAAAATCTTGCAACAAACAAAAGCCCAGAGCCTGATTGCTTCACAAGTGAATTCTATCAAACGTAGAGAAGAGCTAACACCTATCCTGCTCAAACTCTTCCAAAAAAAAGAATTTAAAAAAAAATTAAAAAGGCAGCAGAAGTGGAGAAACTCTCAAACTCATTTTTCAAGGTCACCATAACCTTTATAACAAAAGAAGACAATTGTATCACAGAAAGAGAAAATTATAACATCACTGAAGAATATAGATGTAAAAATCCTTAACAAAATTCTACCAAACAGATTAAACAACACATTAAGAAGATTATACACCATAATCAAGTGAGGTTTATCTCCAGGATGCAAAGATTCTTCAATATATGCAAATCAATCATTGTGCTATATCATATCAACAAATTGAAAGATAAGAATTATTTGATCATCTTAACAGATACAGAGACAGTTTTGACAAAATTTGACACCTATTTATGTTAAAAAAACAAAAACAAAAACAGAAACAAAAAAACCTCTCCAGAAAGTCAGTATAGAAGGAATCTATCTCAACATAATAAATGTGATATAACAAACACACAGCAAATATTATCAGTGGTAAAAACCTTAAAGGATTTCCTCTAAGATTAGGAACAAGACAAAGGTGCCGCACTTTGGCCACTCTTATTCAATGTAGTTTTTGAAGTCCTAGCCTTGGCAACCAATGAAGAAAAAGAGATAAAGGGAATCCAGATTGACAGGGAAGAAGTAAAATTCTCAGTTTCTGCGGATGAATTATATTATACATAGAAATTCCTACGCTGTCACCAGAAAATTGCTAGAGTTAATCAAAGAGTTTAGCAAAATTGCAGGATACAAAATTAATATACACAAATCTCTTGGATCAATGTACACTAACAATGAAAAATCAGAAAGGAAAACTAAGGGGACAATCATATTTACCACTGCAACAAAAATAATAGAATACCTAGAAATGATTCTACCTAAACAAAGATCATGGCATCCGGTCACATCACTTCAGGGCAAACAGATGTAGAAACACTGTTAGACTTTATTTTTCTGGGCTCCAAAATCACTGCAGATGGTGACTGCAGCCATGAAATTAAAAGACTCTTGCTCCTCGGAAGAAAAGTTATGACCAACCTAGACAGGGTATTAAAAAGCAGAGACGTTATTTTTTCAACAAAGGTCTGTCTAGTCAAGGCTATGGTTTTTCCAGTGGTCATGTTTGGATGTGAGAGTTGGACTGTGAAGAAAGCTGAGCACTGAAGAATTGATGCTTTTGAACTGTGGTGCTGGAGAAGACTCTTGGGAGTCCCTTGGTCTGCAAGGACATCCAACCAATCTATTCTGAAGGAGATCGGCCCTGGGATTTCTTTGGAGGGAATGGTGCTAAAGCTGAAACTCCAGTACTTTGGCCACCTCATGGGAAGAGTTGACTCATTGGAAAAGACTCTGATGCTGGGAGAGTTGGAGGCAGGAGGAGAAGGGGACAACAGAGGATGAGATGGCTGGATGGCATCACTGACCCGATCGATGTGAGTCTGTGTGAACTCCAAGAGTCGGTGGTGGACAGGGAGGCCTGGCGTGCTGCAATTCATGGGGTCGCAAAGAGTCAGACATGACTGAGCAACTGAACTGAATTGAACTGAGCACACGCACACACACTCTCCCATACAGTAGGTTACCTTTTTATTTTGTTGATTATTTACTTCACTGCCCAAAAGCTTTTAAGTTTGATTTGGTCTCACTTGTTTCTTTTTGCTTCTGTTTCCTTTGCCTGATGAAACACTTTAAAAAAAATATTGCTGAGACCTATATCAAAGAGTGTATACCTATATTTTCTTCTGAGAGTTTTATGATTTCAGGTCTTAAATTTGAGTTTTTAATCCATTTTGAGTTTACTTTGATATGGCATGAGAAAATGCTCTATTTTCATTGTGTCATGTGTAGTTCAGCTCACCCATCACTACTTATTGCAGAGAATATCTTTTCCTGTTATATAATTTTTGCCTCTTTTGTCACAGATTAATCAACCAATTGTGCATGGGTTTATTTTGACTCTATTCTGTTCAATTAATCTATGTGTTGTTTTTGTGCTAGTACTATATTGTTTTAAGCACTATAATTTGTAGCATAGTCTGAAGTCAGGGACTGTGATACCTCTAGCTTTGGTCTTTTTTTCTCAACAGACCTGGAGGGTATTATCCTTAGTGACATAAGTTAAACAGAGAAAGACAAATCCTGTATGTTTTCACTTATATGTGGATTCTAGAGTATAAAACAAATAAATATAACAAAGCAGAATCAGAGTCACAGATACAGAGAACACACGAGTGGTTATCAGGAGGGAAAGGGTTAAGAGGAGGGGCAGAATATGTGAAAAGAATTCAGAGATACAAACTACTAGGTATAAAATAAGTGCTACAAGGATGCAATATACAGAATGAGGAATATAGCCAATATTTTTAATGAGCTTAAATGCAGTAAAATCTTTAAAAATAATTGAAACACCTGTTAAACACCTGAAAATAATATAATATTTCAACACATTAAAAAAGATTATCATGACAAAAACTTATTGATGTATGCTTGTATAGTACCTTAACTATAAATGCTCTTGATTATTAAAAAAATGACGAATGGGTGTTTCAGTAGAAAATGAACTTAAATGCCCAGCAATATGTGAGCAAACATTTCACACAATGAAATGTAGTATAGTCAATAAAATGTTGGTTATGAAAGCATTGTTAGAAAATAACATTTTAAAAAGTAAAACTGTAGAGTATAGTTTCAACTAGGTAGAAAATCATGGAAATAGACTCAATAAAAATACACCAAAATAATTTGGGGTGGTAGAATAATGTTGGACACACTCAGGACTAGCTCCTCCAGCTATACACGTGCACCTTGCTAGCTTGACTCCCATCAGAGGACTTCACTGCCATGTCCACACCTGTGGCAGGAATGTAGCCACAGGAGTGTATGTTGACGACCAGTGCCCAGGCAGCTGCTAGTGGGACCAGATCCAGCCTTGTCTCCTGTCAATAGCTGGCACAACTGGGTTCACCAGCAGAAAATGGCTCCAGCTATTCACCACAAGACCCTTATCCAACAGATAGCAATTCTCATATCAAACAAAACAGATCTTAAAATAAAGGTTACAAGAGATAAGGAAGGACAATACATAATGATCAAGGGATCAATCCAAGAGGAAGACATAACAACTATAAATATCTGTACACCCAACATAAAAGCACCTCTATACCCAAGACAAAGAGTAACAGACATAAAAGAAGAAATTGACAATAACAATAATAATAGGAAAATTTAATACCCCACTCACACCAATAGACAGATCATCAAAACAGAAAATTAATAAGGAAACACAAATCTTAAATGATACATTAGATGAGATGCATCTCATTGATATCTTCAGGACATTCTATCCAAATGCAGAAGAATACACCTTCTTCTCAAGTGCACATAAAACATTCTTCAGAATAGACCACATCTTGAGTCACAAATCAAACCTCACTAAACTTAAGAAAATTGAAATAGTATCAAGCATTTTCTGCAACCACAATGCTATGAGATTAGATATAAATCACAAGAAAAAAAACTGTTAAAAAAACACAAACACATGGAGATTAAACAACACATTTCTGAATAACCAAAGGGTTACTGAAAAAATCAAATGGGAAATTAAAAAAAAATTCTAGAAACAAATGACAATGAAAACATGACAATTCAAAACCTATGGGATGTAGCCAAAGAAGTTCTAAGAGGGAAGTTTATAGTAATACAATCCTACCTCAAGAAACAAGAGAAACATTGAAAGACAGCCTAACTTTACACCTAAAAAAACTGGAAAAACAAGAATAAAAAAATCCCCAAAATCAGTAGAAGGAAAGAAATCATAAAAATCCAAGCAGAAATAAATGTAACAAAAGTGAAAGAAACAATAATAAAGATTAATAAAACTAAAAGCTGTTTCCTTGAGAAGATAAAATTGACAAAACTTTAGCCAGACTCATCAACAAAAAAAAGAGAAGAATCTAATCAACAAAATTAGAATGAAAAAGGAGAGGTTACATCAGACAATGCAGATATACAAAGGATTATAAGAGAAGATTATGAACAACTATATGGCAATAAAATAGATAACCTGTAAGAAATGGGCAGATTCTTAGAAAAGTTTAATCTTCCAAAACTGAACAAGGAAGAATTAGAAAATATGAACAACCGAATTACAAGCACTGAACTTGAATCTGTGATTAAAAAAAAAAAAAAAATCCCTCCCCAAAAAACAAAAGCCCAGGACCAGATGGCTGAACAGAATTCTATCAAACAATTAGAGAAGAGCTAATGCCTATGATTCTAAATCTCTTTCAAAAATTTGAAGAAGGAAAATTTCCAAATATTTTCTACAAGGCCACCATCACCCTGATACCAAAACCAGACAAAGACAACACACAAAAAAGAAAACTACAGGCTAATATCTCTGATGAGCATAGATGCAAAACTCCTCAACACAATTTTAGCAATCAGAATTCAGCAAAACAATAAAAAATTCATACACCATTATCAAGTTGGGTGTATTCCAGAGATGCAAGGATTCTTCAGTATATGCAAATCAATCAATGTGATATACCTTATTGACTAATTGAAAGATAAAAGCCATATGATAAACTCAATAGATGCAGAAAAAGCCTTTGATAGAAAGCCGTTTAATCAGCACCTATTTATGATTAAAACTCTTCAAATATTGTGTATAGAAGGAAACCTCAACATAGTAAAGGCCATATGTGATAAGCCTAAAGCAAACATTATTCTCAGCAGTGAAAAACTGAAAGCATTTCCCTAAGATCAGGATCAAGACAATGGTGCCCACTTTCACCACTATTATTCAACATAGTTCTGGAAGTAAACATAGTTCATCAACCAGAGAAGAAAAATAAATAAAAGGATTTCAGATTGGAAAAGAAGAAATAACGCTCTCACTATTTGCAGATGACATGATACTGTACATAGAAAACCCCAAAGATACTATAAGAGTATTACTAGAGCAAATCAGTGAATTTAGCAAAGTTTTAGGATACAATGGAGAAGGCAATGGCAACCCACTCCAGTACTCTTGCCTGGAAAATCCCATGGATGAAGGAGCCTGGTAGACTGCAGTCCATGCAGTCGCTAAGAGTCGGGCTGAGTTACTTCACTTTCCCTTTTCACTTTAATGCATTGGAGAAGGAAATGGCAACCCACTCCAGTGTTCTTGCCTGGAGAGTCCCAGGGACGGCGGAGCCTGGTGGGCTGCCGTCTATGGGGTCGCACAGAGTTGGACATGACAGAAGCGACTTAGCAGCAGCAGGATACAAAATCAATATACATAAATAACTTGCATTTTATATATGAACAGTGAAAAATCAGAAAGAGAAACTAAGGAATCAATCCCATTTGCATTGCAACAAAAATAATTAAATGTCTAGGAATAAACTTACCTAAGGGAAAAAAAAAAAGAACTGTACATGAAAAATTATAAGGCATTAAAGAAAGACATCAAAGGGTAAATAAACAGATGAAGAGATATTCCATGTTTCTGGGCAGGAAAAATCAATATTGTGAAAATGGCTATACTACCAACACAATCTACAGATTCCATGTGATTGTTGTCAATTTACCAATGGCATTTTTCACAGATCTAGAACAAAACATTTCACAATTTATACGGAAACACAAAAGACCTCAAACTTTTGTAAGACAGTCTTGAGAAAGAAGAATGGAGCTGGAAGAATCAACCTTCCTGACTTCAGATTATACTACAAAGCTACAGTCATCAAGGCAATATGGTAATGACACTAAAACAGTTATATAGACAAATGGACAAGATAGAAAGCCCAGAAATAAACCTATGCACCTTAGGTATCTTATTTTTGACAAAGGAGGCAAGAATATACAACAGGGCAGACAGCCTCTTCAATAAATGGTGCTGGGAAAGCTGGACAGCTACATGTAAAGAATGAAATTAGAACACTTCCTAACACCATACACAAAGATAAACTCAAAATGGAATAAAGACCTAAATGTAAGACCAGAAACTATAAAACTCTTAGAGGAAAACACAGGCAGAACACTCGATGACATAACGAAGCAAGATTCTCTGTGACCCACCTCCTAGAGTAACGGAAATGAAAAAAAAAAAAAAAAGTAAACAAATGAGATCTGGTTAAACTTAAAAGCTTTTGCACAGCAAAGGAAACTATAAGCTAGGTGAAACAATAACCCTCACAATGGGAGAAAATAATTACAAGTAAAGAAATTGACAAAGGATTAATTTCCAAAATATACATCAGCTCATACAACTCAATACCAGAAAAACAAATAACCCAATCAAAAAGTGGGAAAAAGACCTAAACAAATATTTTTCAAAGAAGACATACAGAGGGCTAAGAAACATAGAAAAGATGCTCAACATTGCTCATTATTAGGGAAATGCAAATCAGAACTTCAATGAGCTATCACCTCACATTGGTCAGAATATCCCTCATCAAAAAGTCTACAAATAACAAATGCTGGAGAGGGTGGGAAGAAAAAGGAATGCTTTTGCACTGTTGGTGGGAATGTAAATTGATACAACTGCTACGGAAGACAATATGAGATTCCTTAAAAAAAACTCGGAATAAAACCACCACATGACCCAGCAATCCCACTCCTAGGCATATACCCTGAGGAAACCAAAATTGAAAAACACACATGTATCCCACTGTTTGTTGCAGCACTATTTACAATAGCTAAAACATGGAAGCAACCTAGATGTCCATTGACAGATGATTGGACATGGGAGTTATGGTACATATACCCAGTGGAATATTGCTCAGCCATAAAAATGAACACATCTGAGTCGGTCTAAAGAAGTGGATGAACCTAGAGCCTACTATAAAGAGTGAAGTCAGTCAGAAAGAGAAAGATAAATATCATATTCTAATGCATATATATGGAATCTAGAAAAATGGTACTGAAGAATTTATTTACAGGGCAGCAATGGAGAAACAGACATAGAGAATAGACTTATGGACATGGAGAGAAGGCAAGTGAGAGTGAGACAGATGGAAAGAGTAACATGAAAACTTACATTACCATATGTAAAATAGATAGCCTACAGGAATTTGCTGTATGGCTCAGGAAACTCAAACAGGGGCTCTATATCAACCTAGAGGGGTGGGATGGGGAGAGAGACAGGAGGGAAGTTCCAAAGGGAGGGGATATATACATACCTATGGCTGATTCATACTAAGGTTTGACAGGAAACAACAAAATTCTGTAAAGCAATTTTCCTTCAATAAAAAAAAATAATAATAAATTTTAAAAGTGAATGGAATACTGCCATTTGCAGCAATATGGGTGTTTCCGGAGATAATTATACTAAGTCAGATAAGTCAGACAGAGAAAGACAAGTATCACATTATATCACTTATATGTGAAATCTTAAAAATCTTGACAGAAATGACCTTATCTACAGAACAGAAAGAGACTCACGAACTTAGTAAATGAACTTATGGTTACTGGGGAGAAGAGATGGGGGCAGGGATAGGCTAGGAGCTTGAAACTGACATGTACATTCTGCTATATTTAGCACTGATAGCCAGTAGATCCATACCATGTATCCCAAGGAACTGTGCTCAGTATTCTGTGATAACTTCAATGGAAAAATAATTTGAAAAGAATAGAAAGTAAACAAATGAATATAATGCAAATAATTTAATTGAAAATGATCAAAGGACACGAATAAGTATTTTTCCAAAGATAAATTGTCAACAGGTACACAACAGGTGCTTGGCATTACTAATTATCAGGGAAACGTAAATCAGAAACACAATGAGATTTTACTTCATACATGTTAGAATATGATTATCAAATACAAGAAATATAAATGCTGGTGGTGATATAGAGAAATGAGAAGCCTGGTATTCTTTTGGGGGAATATACTTTTGCATTGTCACTATAGAAAACAGTATGGAGATTTCTGCATATATATATATATATATATATTATATATATATATGTATAAGTGATATCATATATTTGTATTTCTCTGTCTGATTTATTTCACTTAGTATGACAATCTCTAAGTCCATCCATGTTGCTGAAAATGGCATTATTTCATTCTTTTCTTATGGCTGAGGAATAATCTCTTGTATATGGGTACCATGAATAATAGATTTTTTGTCCATTTCTCTGTTGATTAACATTTAGGTTGCTTCCATGTCCTGGCTGTTGTAAATAGCACTGCAGTGAATATTAAAGTACATGCATAGTTTTGAATTGTGGCTTTCTCTAGCTAAATGCTCAGGAGGGGGATTGTTGCATCATATGGTAGTTTTATTTTTAGATTTTAAGAAACTTCTGTACTGTTCTTCATAGTGGCTAAACCAGTTTACATTCCCTTCAAAAGTGTAGGAGAGTTCCCATTCCTCTACAGTCTCTCTTGTATTTCCTTTTTTTGTAGATTTGTTGATTATGGTAAAAAATAAACCTACTGTATGATTCAGCATTCCCACTTCTGGTTATTTGTCCAGAGGAAATAAAATTATAATCTCCTAGGGAGATCTGCATCCTCATGTTCATTGTAGCATCATTCACAATAGCCAAAATATGGGAACAATATAAGTCAAGAGATAAATTAATACATAATATGTGTTGTGTATAAAGTGCAATATTATTCAGCCATAAAATAGAAAGAAATTTTCCTATTTGTGACAATATGGATGGATCCTGATGGCATTATGCTAAGTGAAGTATGTCAGAGAAAGACAAATACAGTATGATCTCATTTATTTTTGGAAGAAAACAAAGTCATAGAAACAGGAAAGAGATGGTTAATAGGAGCTGAGCCCAGGAGAGATTGTGAGTCAAATAATGCAAAACTTTTATTTCTAGATAAATAAGTTCGGAGATCTCAGGTACAGCATGGTGACTATAGTTAACATTATTGTATTATATGGATCACAACAAACTGGAAAATTCTTAAAAAAGATGGGATTATAAAATCACTTCATATGCCTCCTTAGAAACCTGCATGCAGGGCAAGAAGCAACAGTTAGAACTGGGTATGGAACAATGGACTGGTTCAAAATTGGGAAAGGAGAACATCAAAACTATATATTGAACCCTGCTTATTTAACTTATATGCAGAGTACATCATGTGAAATGCTGGACTGGGTGAATCACTTGCTGTAATCAAGATTGCCAGGGGAAATATCAATAACCTCAGATATGCAGATGGCACCACACTTAAGGCAGAAAGTGAGGAGTAAGTAAAAAGTCTCTTGAGAGAAATGAAAGACAAGAGTGAAAAAGCTGGCTTAAAGCTCAACATTCAAAAAACTAAGATCATGGCATCCAGTCCCATCACTTCATTGCAAATAGATGGGGAAACAATGACAGATTTTATTTTCTTAGGCTCCAAAATCACTGCAGGTGGTGACTGTTGTAATTAAATTAAAAGAAGCTTTCTCCTTGGAAGAACAGCTATGGCAAACATAAAGAGCACAAAGCAGAGACATTATTTTGGCAACAAAGGTTCATATAGTCAAAGCTATGGTTTTTCCATTCATGTATGGATGTGAGAGTTGGACCATAAAGAAGACTGATTACCAAAGAATTGATGCTTTTGAACTGTGGTGTTGGAAAGTCCCTTGGATTGTGAAGAGAACAGATCAGCCAATCCTAAAGGAAATAAACCCTTAATATTCATTGGAAGGACTGCTGTTAAAGCTAGAACTACAATACTTTGGCCAAGTGATGCGAACTGACTCATTTGAAAAGACCTTGATGCTGGGAAAGATTGAAGGCAGGAGGAGAAGGGGCCGACAGAAGATGAGATGTTTGGATGGCATCACCAACTCAATGGACATGAGTTTGAGTAACCTCCAGGAGATGGTGAAGGACAGGGAAGCCTGGTGTGCTGTAGTCATGGGGTTGCAAAGAGTCAAACATGACTGAGTAACTGAGCAACAGCAAACATATTGTATAATTCAAAGTTTCTATGAGACTAAATCTTAAATGTTCTCATTATGGCAGCAACAATAAAAATGATAACCATGTGAGATGAATGATGTGCAAATTAACCTTATTTAATAAAAAAATTGCTGTATATACATGTACCAAATAATCACATTGCATTGCACCTTAAATTAAGGCATTGTTAATTATGTATGATTAAAATTTGGGGAAAAAAAAGCATGTGATTCATGATCGCATTAAGGATTTTTGTCACAAAGGCAACATAGCAATTGTAGGATATATGTATATTATGTAAATTCAGTTCTGTGCTATGTTGTAGAAGTAGAACAAACAGCTTATAATGGATATTATGCAAAGACATGGGATCATGAAATTTTAAGAACTATGTATATAAAAGGCTGATTGATTGTTCTATAAGTTGGTATGAAATACAACAAAACATTTTGTTCATTTACAAATGAGTGAAACTGAAACTGAGTCCTAAAACTGAGTTTCCCTACTCGGTGTTATGATTAATCTCTCTATTCAAAGCATCATTCCATCTCTTCTCCCCTCTGACCTGTACTAGATAAACACTATCAACCAGAGTCAGATGACTGTTGCTGATGACATCGTTACTGTACTTTTACATTGTAAAAGTCCTGTTGTCAGTATTATCATTAACATAAAACATCAGTTGTTTCTTTCTTTCTTTTTTTTTTTTTTTTTTCATTAGGAAAGGATAACAAACCCCTGATCCATGAAACACCTGGCCTGGAAATTACAAACCAGAGACATTCTATCTCCTGAAACTATGGTAAAGAAGTGTCACAAGACAAGACTTAACTCAACTTCGTTGTTCTTCCCCTTAAAAAAAGTCTCTAACACAAAGCCTTAGATGGAGTGGATATGATCTCCCACCCCATTGCATGATGTCCTGAAAATAAATACTTACTTTGCTGCAAACACCCCATGTCAGAGCTTGACTTTCGAGTCATGGGTATCAGCAGGCTTTGGTTACAGAATGAAAGTCTAGACTAGATGCCACCAAGTAGTTGTATTTCAATTAAAAGCCAATATACCCCCCCCCCTTATTTATCAACATCTAACACTAAAAGTGTTCAATCTATCTTTTTCTCAAAGAAACATTTCTATCCTGGTCTTTTTGAGAAGCTCTTTTCTTGTATCTGCATTTTATTAAAAATGACAGACCTAGCAAAGAGGGAAGATAATACATTTTAAAGATATTTGGTGTCACACAGAAATGAAGTTCTACATTTCTTTAAATTTAGGAAATAGAAGTCAAATTCAAATATTATAAGGTGGAGCATTATTTTCTTTAAGAATAATTAACTGTTCTCTAGAAGGAAGCCTGAGGCATCAGAAAATCACTGAATAAAATCTTGAGAGAGAAATTTTTCAAAGCCTTATCATTAATAAAGACAAACATATAAGCAACTTCACTAATAGCTTTTAATTAAGTAAATATTAATCATCTACAGTGAGCCCAACCAGACTTGACAGTATACGCTGTACCACTGGTTTCAACCATTCTTAGAGAGTTTTAAAATTATTATTTTTATTGGTTTACTATACAACATTGCTTTACAATGTTGCATTAGCTTCTGCTGTACAAAGAAGCAGATCAGCTATATGTACACACATATCCTTTCCTTCTTGGACCTCTTTCCCAGCCCCACTCCCTCACTCTGTCCATCCAGGTTATCAGAGACCACTGAGCTGAACTTCCTGTACTTGATAGCAAGTTCCCACTAGCTGTGTTACGTGTAAAAGTGTAACAGTCTTCATCTCCCAGTTTGTCCCACCTGCCCCTCCACCCTCACGTCCACATGTCCATTCTCCACATCTGCATCTGTATTCCTGACCTGGAAATAGGTTCATCATAACAAGTCTTTTCTAGATTCCACATTTATGCATGGATGTATGATATTTGATTTTCTCTTTCTGACTTATTTCACTCTGGATAGCAGATTATGTGGCCATCCACATCTCAGAAAGGACCCAATTTTGTTCTTTTTAAAAGTTCAGTAACATATTGGTGCATACATGTACCACATTTCGTTATCTATTTATCTATCATTGGACATTTTGGTTGTTGCCAAGTACTGGGTATCATAATTAGTTCTGCAGTGAACATTGGGGTACATCTGTCATTTTGAATTATGGTTTTCTCAGGGTATTCAAGGCATAAGCCCAGGAAAGAGTTTGTTGGTCATATGGTAGTTCTATGCTTAGTTTTTAAAGGAGACTTTATGCTGTTCTCCACAGTGACTGTCTCAATTTACACTTCCAACAACAGTTCAAGAGGGTTCCTTTTTCTCTATACTCTCTCCAGCATTTACTGTTTGTAGATTTTTTTTTTTGATAAAGGCCATTCTGACTGGTATGAGGTCATTATACTTTTGATTTTCACTTCTCTAATAAACAGTGACTATTTCTAATAAATAGCAGACAAGATGGTGGAGTGGAAGGAAATGTGCTTATCTTCTCCTGTGAGAACTCCAAAATTGCAACTTGCTGCTGAACAACCATCAACAGGAGAAAGTTGGATCTCATCAAAAACAGATACCCAACATGCAAGGACAAAGGAGCAGTTCCATCAAGATGGTTCAGTTCAGTTCAGTCTCTCAGCTGTGTCCGATTGTTTGCTACCTCATGAAACGCAGCACACCAGGCCTCCCTGTCCATCACCAACTCCTGGAGTTTACCCAAATACATGTCCATTGAGTTGGTGATATCACCCAACCATCTCATCCTCTGTCGTCTCCTCCTCCCCCCCTCAACCCCAATCTTTCCCAGCATCAGGATATTTTCAAATAAGTCAGCTCTTCACATCAGGTGGCCAAAGTATAGGAGTTTCAGCTTCAACATCAGTCCTTCCAATGAACACCTAGGACTAATCTCCTTTAGGATGGACTGGTTGGATCTCCTTGAAGTCCAAGGGACTGTCAAGAGTATTCTCCAACATCACAGTTCAAAAGCATTAATTCTGTGCTCAACTTTCTTCACAGTCCACTCTCACATCCATACATGACCACTGGAAAAACCATAGCCTTGATTAGATGGAACTTTGTTGACAAAGTAATGTCTTTGCTTTTTAATATGCTGTCTAGGTTGGTCATCACTTTCCTTCCAAGGAGTAAGCATCTTTTAATTTCATAGCTGCAATCACCATCTGCAGTGATTTTAGAGACCACCCCAAAATAAAGTCTCACACTCTTTCCACTGTTTCTCCATCTATTTGCCATGAAGTGATGGGACCGAATGCCATGATCTTAGTTTTCTGAATATTGAGCTTTAAGCCAACTTTTTCACTCTCCTCTTTCACTTTCATCAAGAAGCTCTTTAGTTCTTCTTCATTTTCTGTCATAAGGGTAGTGTCATCTGCATATCTGAGGTTACTGATATTTCTCCTGGCAGTCTTGATTCCAGCTTGTGTTAGGAGGGGCAAAAATGCATTTAGAATTAAACCCAATATCTGCCAGAGACACTCAGAGGGCTCAAACAAAACTTTATGTTCACCAGGAGACCTGACAGAGACTGAGCCAGACCTGCCTTTGAGTGTTTGAGTGTCTCCTGTGGAAGGACAGGTCAGCAGTGGCCTGTTGCAGGGGTAGGGGCTCTGGGTGTAGCAGACCTGGGTGTGGCATAAGCCCTCTTGGAGGAGGTCTTCATTAACTCCATCATAGAGTTGCCAAGCAGATGACCCACAAACTGCAGAACAATTATATCAAATAAATTCTTGCACTGTTAGAAAGTCCTAAGACCCACAACAGATTTCCCAACCTAGGGATCTGGCAAAAGGACAGAAACCCCAGGGAATTTGACTGCGGAGGCTAATGGGTTTTGATTACACATCTTCCACAGGACTGGGGAAAAGATTCTTGGAGAGAACAAACAAAACCTTGTGTGCACCAGGGGCCAGGAGAAAGGAGCAGTGACCCCACAGGAAACTGACCCAGACTTGCCTGTGAGTGTACAGGAATGGAACCATGGGTCAACAGGGAAGAAACACAGCCTTGTCCATCAACAGAAACTAGATTAAAGATTCACTGAACATGGCCTGCCCATGAGAATAAGATCCAGTTCCCCTCACAGTAAGTCTCTTATCCTATTCATCAGAGGGCAGGCAGAATGAAAACCACAATCACAGAAAACTAACCAAACTGATCACACAGAACAGAGCCTTGTCTAACTCAATGAAACCATGAACCATACCATGTAGGATGGGTCATGGTGGAGAGTTCTGGCAAAAAAGTGGCCCACTAGAGAAGGGAATGGTAAACCACTTCAGTACTGTTGCCTTGAGAACCCCATCAACAATATGAAAGGTAAAAAGATGTGACACTGAAAGATGAACTCCCCAGCTCAGTAGGTGTCCAATATGCTACTGGAGAAGAGTAGAGAAATAATACCGGAAAGAATGGAGAGAAAGAACCAAAACAAAAACAACACCCAGTGTGGATGTGGCTGGTGATGGAAGTAAAGTTCAATGCTGTAAAGAAAAATATTTCATAGCAACTTGGAATGTTAGGTCCATGAATCAAGGGAATCTGGAAGTGGTCAAACAGAAGATGGCAAGAGTAAACATTGACATTTTAGGAATCAGTGAAATTAAATGGGTGCATTTAATTCAGATGATCATTTTATCTACTACTGTGGGCAAGAATACCTTAGAAGAAATGGAGTACCCCCTCATCATCAACAAAGAGTCTGAAATGCAGTACTTGGCTGCAATCTCAAAAATCTCATAAATGAAAGAAAGATCTCTGTTCATTTCCAAGGCAAATCATTCAATATCACAATAATCCAAGTCCATACTCCAACCACTAATGCCAAAGAAGCTGAAGTTGAATGGTTCTATGATGACCTCCAGACCTTCTAGAACTAACACTAAAAAAAGAAACCTTTTTCATCATAGAGGACTAGAATGCCAAATTCGGAAGTTAAGACATACCTGGAATAACAGGCAAGTTTAGCCTTAGAGTACAAAATAAAGCAAGGTAAAGGCTAACAGAATTCTGTGAAGAGAGCCCACTGGTCATAGCAAACACCCTCTTCAACAACACCAGTGACGACTTTACATACGGACATCACCAAATGGCCAATACTGAAATCAGATTGATTATATTCTTTGTAGCAAAGATAGACAACCTCTATACAGTCAGCAAAAGCAAGACCAGGATCTGACTGTGGCTCAGATCATGAATTCCTTATTGCCAAATACAGACTTAAATTGAAGAAAGTAGGGAAAACTACTAGACCATTCAGGTACAACCTAAATCAAATCCCTTATGATTGTACACTGGAAGTGACAGATTCAAGGAATTATATCTGATAGACAGAGTGCCTGAAGAACTATGGACAGAGGTTTGTGACATTGTACAGGAGGCAGTGATCAAAATGATCCCCAAGAAAAGAAATGCAAAAAGGTTGTTTGAAGAGGCCTTACATATAGCTGAGAAAAGAAGAGAAGCTAAAGGTAAAGGAGAAAAGGAAAGATATACCCATCTGAATGCTGAGTTCCAAAGAATAGCAAGGAAAGATAAGAAAATCTTCCTCAGTGATTAATGCAAATTGATCTAAAGAAACCAAAAAAAATTGGAATAAGAAAGACTAGAGATCTCTTCAAAAAAATCAGAGATACTAAGGGACTATTTCATGCAAAGATGGGAACAATAAAGGACAGAAATGGTATGGACATAACAGAAGTAGAAGTTATTAAGAAAAGGTGGCAAGAATACACAGAAGAAGTATACAAAAAAGATCTTCATGACCCAGATAACCATGATGGTGTGCTCACTCACCTAGAGCCAGACATCCTGGAGTCCAAAATCAAGTGGGTATTAGGAAGTATCAGTATGAACAAAGCTACTAGAAGTGATAGAATTCCAGCTGACTCATTTCAAGTCCTAAAAGATGATGCTGTGACAGTGCTGCATTCAATATACCAGCAAATTTGGAAAACTGAACAGTGGCCACAGGACTGGAAAAGATGAATTTTCAATTCAATCACAAAGAAAGGAAATTCTAAACAATATTCAAGTTGCCACACAATTGCACTCATCTCATAAGCTAGCAAGTAATACTCAAAATTCTTCAAACCAGGCTTCAACAGTACATGAACTATGAACTTTCAGATGCTCAAGCTAGATTTAGAAAAGGCAGAGGAACCAGATGTCAAATTGCCAACACCTTTTGGATCATTAAAAAAGCAAAAGAGCTCCAGAAAAAAAAAAAATCTATTTCTGCTTTATTGATTATGTCAAAGCCTTTGACTGTGTAAATCACAGCAAACAATGGAAAATTCTTAAAGAGATGGGAATGCTGAACCACCTGACCTGTCCCTTGAGAAATATGTATGTAGGTCAAGAATCAACAGTTAGAACTGGACATGGAACAGTTGGCTGGTTCCAAATTAGGAAAGGAATACATCAGGGCTGTATATTGTCACCCTGCTTTTTTACCTTTTATTCAGAGTGCATCATGGGAAATGCCAGGCTGGATGAAACACAAGCTGGAATAAAGATTGCCAGGAGAAATATCAATTACTTCAGATATGCAGATGACACCACCCTTATGGCAGAAAATGAGAAGAACCAAAGAGCCTCTTGATGAAAGTGAAAGAGGAGAGTGAAAAAGCTGGCTTAAAACTCAAAATTCAAAAACTAAGATCATGGCATCCAGTCCCATCACTTCATGGCAAATAGATGGGGACACATGGAAACAGTAATAGTCTTTATGTTCTTGGGCTCCAAAATCAGTGCAGATGGTGACTGCAGCCAGTGATTGCACCCACGAAATTAAAAGACACTTGCTCCTTGGAAGAAAATCTATGACAAAACTAGACAACATATTAAAAAGCAGAGACATTCCTTTGCTGACAAAAATCCATCTAGTCAAAGATATGGTTTTTCTGGTAGTCATGAATGGTGTGAGAGTTGGACTATAAAGAAAGCTGAGGGCCAAAGAATTGATGCTTTTGAACTGTGGTGTTTTGGAAGACTCTTGACAGTCTCTTGGACTGCAAGGAGATCAAACCAGTTAATCCAGAAGAAATCAATCCTGAATATTCTTTGGAAGGACTGATGCTGAGGCTGAACTCTAAAACTTTGGCCATCTTATGTGAAGAACTGATTCAAAAGAAAGAAAAGACTCTGATACTGGGAAAGATTGAAGGCAGGAGAAGGGGATGACAGAGGATGAGATGGTTGGATGATATTACTAACTTGATGGACTTGAGCAAGTTCCAGGAGTTGGTGATGGACAGAGAAGCCTAGCGTGCTGCTTCCATGGGGTTGCAAAGAGTCAGACACAACTGAGCAACTGAACTTAACTGTTAGTTACTTTATAATGTTGTGTTATTTTATTCTGTACAGCAAAGTAAGCTAGCTATGTGTATACATATATCCCCTCTCTTCTGGATTCCTTTCCCATTTAGGTCAGCACACTAATTTTTAATTTCAAAATTTTAAGAAGCTGAGTTGGTAGCATGGATATGATTTATTAAAATAAAGAAAATATATTTTCATTATTATTTAAGAGAGTAATTTATATAGCAACACAAAGAAAGGAAAATAAAGATATACTTAATTGTGCCTGATAGATATTTTTTATTCATTGATGTACAGGAAATTCAGGGACTAATAGTAAATGAGTGTATTAGGATAATCATCTCTTTGTCTTTTTACATATTTACTGGTAAAGTAGGTTTACAAATTTCAATAGACCTAATCTGTTTCAGTTTTAAATATTTACTATTGCCAATTAAGACTTTTGTCAGTCAAGTGGTCACATAAAAGTGCATGTTATATTCAGCTATTACTCATGCTTTAAGTGCAATTTATGAAGGAGAAAGTAACTTTCCAAATTGTTAAGCTATTTTGTTATTAGAGAGAAAGTGAGTACCCTAATTCTTGTTTACCTTTGAAAGATGGACTATTATAAGTCTCAGTAATTAAAAAAAAAAAAAGCAAACAAGACAAGGCTTTAGAGAATGCATTAAGGGGAACCAATTATCTGCCAGAACATCTTGGATATGGGGTAGTTCACTGTCAATAAAAACATAACCACATCTCAAAGAATTTTCTTTTATTACAGTGGTTACAAATCTATGTGAAAGACTACCCAGAATCAAAATATTCCTGCTATGTTTCTCTATTACTAGTCTGAGTTCTGTACATCATTTTTACTCTAATCACTACAAAATAGTAGGCAAGTTTGGGGTCAAGTTAATTTCTACAAACTTGCTTTCCTCTAATATTTTGACTCTGATATGTCCTTCATGCCATGTTTACATAGATTTGAGAGGCTAAAATTTACAATTCTAAGGTAATCTTTAAATTTTTACTTTATCTCATTCTTTACCCTTTTAATTACCACTGCAAATTCAGGTTGTATGGCAATACTGTTTTCATGGCATTTGAAGAGAGGAAAATCCTTATATGAGAAGATGTCAGTTTGATTGTCCGTTAATCTGAACTGAGAAAATAAAGCTTTCTTAAATATATGTTGAAAGACCCTAAGAAATAAAAGCAATAGTAACAGGGAGAAGCTGTTCTGAATTTGTACAAATAGCTAACTTTTGTGCTGTCAGACTCAATATCAAAACAAAACAAACAACCCAATCAAAAAATGGGCAGAAAATCTAAACAGACATTCTCCAAAGAAGACATACTGGTGACCAAAAAGTGCATGAACAGTTGCCAATATCATTACATATTAGACAAAAGCAAATCAAAACTACAATGAGGTTATCCCCTCACAGCGGCCAGAGTGGCCATCATCAAAAAGTCTACAAACAATAAACACTGGAAAGGGTGTGAAGAAAACAGAATCCTCCTGCACTGTCAGTGGGAATACAAACTGGCACAGTCACTATGGAGAACAGCATGGTGATTTCTTCAAACACTGAAAATAGAGTTACCATATGATCCAGCAACTTCACTCCTGGGAATTTATACAGAAAAGCATACTTAGTAAAGACACATGCACTCCAAAGTTCATTACAGCACTGTTTACAATAGGCAGGACATGATGGCAGCCTATATGCCAACCGAGAGAACGGATAAATAAGATGTGATACGTACACGCAATAGAATACTACTCAGCCGCAAAAGAATGAAATGATGCCATTTGCAGCAGCCGGATGAACCTAGAGACTATCATACTATGTGAAATGTCAGACAGAAACTTATATGTGGAATCTTAAAAAATGATACAAATGAACTTATTTACAAACCAGAAACAGACTCACAGACATAGAAAACACACTATAGTTACCAAAGGGGAAAACTGAGGGTGAAGCATACATTAGGTGTTTAAGATTAATATATCACATGATTATGTGTAAAGTAGATAATCGACAAGGACCTACTGTATAGCACAGAAAACTCTACTCAATACTTGTAGCAATCTAAATAGGAAAATAATCTGAAAAAATGGATATATGTATACATATTGGATTCCAGTAATGTTGCCTGGAAAATTTCATGGACAGAGGGAACTGGCGGGCTACAGTCCCTGGAGTCGCAGAGTTGAACGTGACTGAGCACACGGCACATGTTCATGTGTATGTATAACTGAATCACTTTGTTGTACATCTGAAACTACCACAGTATTGTAAATCAATTACACTCTAATAGAAAATTAAAAAATACAATAATGAAGTAAAAATTGCTTGGTCATCATGTCCGACTCTTTGCAACCCCATGGACTATACAGTCTGTGGAATTCTCGAGGCCAGAATACTGGAATGGGTAGCCATTCTCACCTCCAGGGGATCTTCCCAACCCAAGAATCGAATCCAGGTCTCTCACATTGCAGGCAGATTCTTTTTACCAGCTGACCCCAGGAAAGTACAAAACGACAATAATATCTGTAATGATTAAATGAACAGGTTAAGTGTTGGAATTACAGCTTTTGCAGATAATTCTCATAATTTTGTGTTCTTACATGTAACATTCGACATTTCTCCCAAGAATCATTTGGGAAGTAAATATGTTTTTATATAATTCTGAAATATAATTAAACTGATTATCAACATATATCCCTTTGTAGTATTAAATAGAGAAAGCAAAAATTGTAAGTAATTGAAAACTGCCGATTTCTTTTTTTTTTTTTTTCCCGATTCAAAAGCAAGAGTCTTTATTACCAAGCTCGAGCTGGGCTCCCACCGTTACCGACACAGCGGCTATGGGAAGGAGCCCCGAGTTTTGGGTTACATTGCTTATATAGGATATATTCGTGTAAAAGGGGATTTCCAGGCTGGAGGACATCTGATTGGTCACTCTCTTTCGAAGGGTTGTGTGTTGATTTCTGATCGGTTCTTATTACCTAGGCAAACCACAAATTCCTGGACATAAAGTCGATTTCTTTTATTAGGAAACACAATGCTATGAGACTTTCTATGTTTGTATTATTCTGAAAATTACAATAAATAGTAAGAATAATTTTAGAATTTCATATACATTCAAAATTGTACATGATTTGCTACTTTTACTCTGTACTGTAGAGCATTAAAGGAATCTGTGGATATTAGTGATGCCTGCACAGTCTGTGTTATGTATTGTGATCTATTCAAATCTCCTTGAGCTCAGAAAATAATTTTGTTTTTGTTTTCTATAGAGAGAAATAGTAGAGGGACAAAGCCTATAAATTATATTCCAAATGGTAGTGGCTTAGTTTTTTATTTTCAAAATTATTTCCCTATTGTTACTCTGTGATGATACTATTTTGAAATTCTCTGATGCAATATTTTTTGGGGAATATCCTTGTGTGACAAAACTAGACAGTGTGCTGAAAAGCAGAAACATTACTCTTCCAACAAAGTTATGTATAGTCAAAGCTGTTCTTTCCAGTGGTCACATAGAGTTGTGAGAGCTGGATTGTAAAGAAGGTAGAATGCCTAAGAATTGATATTTGTGAACTGTGGTGTTGTAGAAGAGTCCTGAGAGTCCCTTGGGCAGCAAGGAGATCAACGCAGTCAATCTTAAGGGAAATCAACTCTGAATACTCATTAGAAGGATTAATTCTGAAGCTGAAGCTTCAGTGTTTTGGTCATCTGATGTGAGCAGTCAACTCATTGGAAAAGTCCCTGATGCTGGGAAGGATTGTGGGCAGAAGGAAAAGAAGGTGTCAGAAGATAAGATGGCTGGATGACATCACCAATGCAATAGATGGAAAATTGGGAAACTTTGGGAGATGGTGAGGGACAGGGAGGCCTGGTGTGCCAACTGGGTGACTGAACAACAACAATCCTTGTGTGAAATTATAATCATCGACTATAGAAACATCAATTTTTATCATCACTCATCCTTCTACTCTAAGAAAAAGAATGATTCCCCTAAGACAAAATTATATGCTAAATTTAATTTAAAAATTCAACTCAGCTTTTGCTGAAGAATTCAGAAAAAATTCATCCATCCATCCATTCATTCAAAAGACATTTATTATAAGAGTATATCAAACCAAGATCTCTGTTTGATACAAAGAAAACTTAGGTACAGCAAACAAGCAGCTTATATACAAGCTGTGATGACTTGTATATTCCACACTATAATGAATGGTATAGAAGAGTTACAAGTAACATGTGTGGTAGACCAAATAGCTGATACTTTTAGATCTCCAAGCACATTCTGTTTGTCTTCTTACTCCAATAAAATAAACCGTGTTTTATATGCAAAAAAAAAAAAAAAAAAAGTCAGCCCAGAAGGATTTGGGGAGATGAGTATTGGATTTTAGATTTAGATAGTAAACCAGGTCTGTTCAATCAATGTCCTCTTACTCTTGGCCTCACAGATAAATCCAGTCATACTAGAGTCCTAAGGGGGTCACTCTCTGTGGTAACAGGGAAGATGAGTTCTTTCTGTTGTTGCTAAGTTGACTAAACATAAGCCTGCATCTGCTCGAGAGCACATTTCTTACACACAACTTTTTGCTTGAAAATAACACTGACTCAGTGGGAATCAGAGCTGAAGGATGAAAAGAGAGAAACAGTAATTCTGATATTCTGATAGCATTTCTAAAGCCTGGATCCTGTAATTTCTGTGAAGGTCAGCCTCTGTGTTTTTATGGTATGAGTTAATTTATCTTTTGGCCTTAAGTTGTGTTGAGTTTATTTTACTTAGCTTCATTACCATGTAGAGAAGAGAGAGGATACCTATACATGAAAGGATCACATGAGACTCCATGATGGTTATATTATTTATTAATGAACTCCTCTGTACTAGTGCACTGGAAGCCAAGTATCTAACATCACAGAACATCAGATGTGGTTTTATATCCATCAAATTAGTTGTGGTGGTGAAAGTAATAAAGAAGCACTTTTATAGTAGTGCTGATCTTGGGGACCTCAGTCTGCAGTGGTTTAAAGCAGGGCATTGCTTTCCAGCCAGAGGATGAGGCCAGATCACGGCAACGAGAGTGTCAAATCCTAGCCATTAGGCCAGTGGACAGTGCCAAGCCGTTGGTTCTTCAGCTTTGTGGAAAGTAATTCTCATAATGATGGGAAGTAGTAAAACAAGTGAAGTGTTTATTAGAAAGGAAAAGAGTACAGTGCATGTGGATAGCCACATGAGCAGGCTCAGAGAGAGTCACTCACTCTTGGTGATTTGAATCACTTTTATGGGACATTTCTTCCAGATTTCCTTTGGTCGATCATTTTGATTTTCCTGGTCCTAAGGCCATACTTGTTATATCTCAGGAACCTCCCATGTGTGTGTGGTCATTTCTTACAAAGCCAAGATGAATTCCTGTGGAGAGGCTATGAGTGGTTGACATCACTTATCATGAGGTGACACTCCTTTCCATTTTGACCTCCTTGAAGCCTTTCTGTGCATGTGTAGCTGGGGAGGTCTCCTTGACTTTGAGAATGAGGGATATGTAGTCTTTTATCTCTTATCTGCACAGAGAACACTCTCATCCATCATATTACTTTTATGGAATTTCTGCTATTATGGAGTTTATGTCAACAGAGAAGCAACTGTTTAGCCTGGAGTCCTGTCTATCTCCTGCTTCACTGCAACGTGGCAAGGGCCATAAAGGAACAAATAGATGCTGAGGCTGAGATAAGGTAATCAAGAAAGGCCTCTCAGAAGAGGAAGTGTCATTCAGACTCAACCTGAAGAATGAGAAGAGATTGTGGAGGAGAGTTGAAGTGTGTGTGTGCAAATGATTACATAAAACAAAAGAAAAACAGTGTTTATTTCAATAAGGTCAACTTCTATGGGTTCAGCTTCTGAAATGTTTTTGAATGGAGGCCATACTTAGTTCAGTATTGTCCAATTTTTTGTGATCCCATAGATTGTAGCCCACCAGTCTCCTCTGTCTATGTGGATTTTCCAGGCAAGAATACTGGAGTGGGTCATCATGCCCTCTTTCAGGGGATCTTTCCAACCCAGGGATGAAACTCAGGTCTCCCACATTGCACATTGCTTTACCATCTGAGCCACCAGAGAAGCCAAGAACTCTGGACAATTCATGTCAATTAAGTGATTCTTAGATTCACTACATTAGAGTTTTCTCTGCTTTTAAATTAACTGATTTATTTATACATTTCAGTAAGTTCTTTTGTTTATGAGATATGAATTCTATGATAAATTAGGACTATTTCTGGGGTTTGGAGGGGGCTTCACTTTTCAAAGAACTGAAGGATTCTGTAAAATGGAAAACTGAATAGTTGTAAATTTCAAATACCTGCAATTTTCCCCATACCTCATTTAGCAGCTTAGATCCATTTCAAGCTCATTTTAGTCAAATGCCTCACTTAGCCTTCAAGCTAACATAGCTTCTCTGTGGCACTGAAACTCTTGTCAAATTCATTGCTGACTGCATCATTCATGTTCGTCTTAAGAATGATTGGAGAGAGAGAGGAAGGGGAAGAGAAAAAGAGAAATAATACTTGGAACATTTGAGGAGTGTCCTTGGGTGAACCCTTACTGGCAATTTTTCTCTCCTGCCTGGTTCTGCAGAGTAAGCAAGTTAATTCCTGCCTTGAAATCATTTTGTGAAAGGTTTACAACTTGACATCTGCTGAGTCATAACATCAAAATGATTTTCCCAAGTTGATTGTAAGATAAATCAGGTTGACTCTTAGGTAGTAGCATTGATTCTGCATTAATCACTCAATTCCCTCTGCAATTTTTCTAAAGTGTATGAGCCTGTTATTTCTTCTAGAAAGATGTGCCTTTTAGAGATATGAATGTAACACTGCTAAACCTGTTTTTATAATTGCAAATTAAGTGTATATGTTTTAGTATTGTTAGTTGGTTTGCTTTACTTTGCTTTGGTTGATCCCCAAACTTTAGTATGCTAAAATTGTATTGTTTGAATTCTAATGTGTCTTATATCATGAATACGGAAAACTCTAAGTTGATTATCAAGTTAATTACATAAATGGTGATAGTAAGATTCTCTTTAGCTGCTGTGATGATAACATACTCCTGCTTTTTCACAGGAGGATAAACCTGGAATTTTGTTTTAAATTCACCATTCATAAAAGTAACAAAGGCAAACCAATAGAAAATGTTTCTTTCCAACAAGCAAACTACCTCTTAATATATAAGAAATTTTCTATTTTTAAAGGTTTAACACTTAATATATAGATTTTAAAACCACTTCCTTGGGTCAAAGTAGAACACCTGTAAAGTTTTACCATATTTGTTTACTATTCTGATAATTGAAGAGTATTTGGAAACAAATCAAGATATAGAAAGTCACAAGTGATTGTCTCTTTTTCCATAAGAAAACAAGCCAAATAAATTAAAAAAAAAACATATATATATATATATATATATTAAGCCCATCTGAAAAATCTAAATGCAAAGAAACCATGAAATGAACTTTAGAAAATGAGGAGTCATCTTTATAGCAAAGAGAATCTGGACACATCTTTGGCATAATGATGAAAATAAGGAATTTGACACTAACTGGAGTAGGAAGAAACCTGCTTTTAAGATCTACATCTTGACTTACATACTACCTGTCTCCTGAGAAACCTGTATGCAGGTCAAGAAGCAAAACAGAACCAGGCATGCAGCAACCGACTGGTTCAAAGTTGGGAAAGAGATACATCAGGGCTGTATATTGTCACTCTGCCTATTTAACTTATATGCACAGTGCATCACGTAAAATACCCACCTGGATAAAGCTCAAGCTGGAATCAAGATTTCTGAGAGAAATAGCAATAACCTCAGATATGCAGATGATACCACCTCATGGCAGAAAGTGAAGAGGAACTCAAGAGCTTCTTGAAGAAGTTGAAAGAGGAGAGTGGAAAAACTGGCTTGAAACTCAGCATTCAAAAAACTAAGAACTAAGATTATGGAATATGGCCCCATCAGTTCAGTTGCTCAGTCGTGTCTGACTCTTTGTGACCCCATGAATCGCAGCACGCCAGGCCTCCTTGTCCATCACCAACTCCCGGAGTTCACTCAAACTTATACCCATCTAGTCAGTAATGCCATCCAGCCATCTCATCCTCTGTTGTCCCGTTTTCCTACTGCCCCCCAATCCCTCCCAGCATCAGCCTTTTCCAATGAGTCAACTCTTCGCATGAGGTGGCCAAAGTACTGGAGTTTCATCACTTCATGGCAAATAGATGGGGAAACAATGGAAACATTAGCAGACTTTATTGTGGGGGAAGGGGGCTCCAAAATCACTGCAGGTAATAACCGCAGCCATGAAATTAAAAGACGCTTGCTCCTTGGAAAAGAGCTATGACAATTCTAGACAGAATATTTAAAAGTCAGAATTGTTATTTTTCCAGTAATCATGTATGGATGAGAGAGTTGGACCATAAAGAAGACTGAGCATGAAAAATTGATGCTTTTGAATTGTGGTGTTGGAGAAGACTTGACAGTCCCTTGGATTTACAATCTCCCTTGGAGATCAAACCAGTCAATCCTAAAGAAAATCAACCCTGAACATTCATTAGAAGGACAGATGCTGAAGCTGCAGTTCCAATACTTTGGCCACCTGATGTGAAGAGTCAACTCATTAGAAAAGAACTTGATGCTGTGAAATATTGAAGGAAAAAAGAGAAGAGGGTGGCAGAAGATGAGATGGTTAAATAATACCACAACTCAATGGACATGAATTTGAGCAAACTCTGGGAAGTAGTGAAGGACAGGGAAGCCTAGTGTGCGGCAGTCAATGGGTTGCAAAGAGTCAAACACAACTTAGTAACTCAACAGGGAAGCAGCATATTTTAAGGCAAAATAAACAAAAAAACAAACCAAAAACACACACACACACACACACACAAAATACTAGAAACAAAAATAATTCTATCTTGGCAGGAAGAAGATAACTTTTCCATAATTTGGAAAGCTAGCAGCTCAGCTGTAAAGTGCAATACTTCCAGAATCTTACAAGTTCTCATACCCAAGCCCTCATAGAAAAATTAGACATGGGATCAATCTCTAAGCATAAAAAAGCAGTAATGAAACAACACAAACTAAGTCATGTTAAATAGATGTGTCAAAAAAAAAAAAAAAACAGGCCCAGCTTACTACAAATGAAATTAATTGAGTACCCAATTAAAGCAGCCTAACATGAGAAGGTAAATTCTTTATTTCTAAATACAAAATAATTTATTTCTGTCTATACTGTTCTTTAAAATAAATGACCATCATACAGTAACACATTTACAAAACTCACAAACAAACAGACATAAACTAAGGGGGAGAGAAAGAGAGGTCCATAGTGAAAAGAGGAAAGTCATAAAGCTAGATATAGAGATTGCTCAAATATTAAAATTACAATTCAGGGATTTCATCATAACTGTCATTCACAAAACCTTCTGGAACTTTTTTTTAAAGTGGTTTTACAGTATATAAATCAACAAAATTGGCTAAAAAATAAAATAATTGCCAAAATACGAAAGGATAGAACTGAAAATGTGGGAAGCATATAAATATATAGGGCATTTTAGCAGAGATAAGGACTCTTAAAATGAATAAAATGGGAATGTTGCAGTATAGAAAAGAATTAAAGAATTTGAATACAAAGCAACAGAAATTTTAACTTAAAGAGAAAAAAATGTGAAAAAGTAAAACAGAGTATCTAAGATTTGTAGGAAATCATGTGATCTAAGATGCCTGCAGAAGGAAATGAAAGTGAATTGGAGCAGACAACATATTTCAAGAGATAATGACTATGAACGTTCCAAAGTAAGGAAACAACATCATGGATAAATCATCAAATTATTATATTGAATAAAAGAAGCTACATATCCACACACACAAATATAGGACAAATATTTTATTTCTATAAACTTTAAGAACATGAAAATAAATGATGATCAACAAAGACAAGAGGTTGTTGCAATATAAAGGACATGGAAGAGAGAAAAGAGGGTGTGAGTGAACTTACATTGGTGATGAAAACATCCTGTCTTGTTTCTGTAGAATTACAAGGTCGTATAGAATTGGTGAACCTAACTGAGCTGAACACCAAGGATTGGTGTAAATATATGTAATACATATATGTAAACAGGAAATCATGAAAGTTTTATTTAAAATGGGGTTGGGGAGCCCTGAAAGAGGACCTGTCATGCATATACCTTCTCTCACAGCTTATATTAATTTCTGAACAGAAAGATACTATACTTCCCAAGCAGGAGGAAGGAATATTTTCTCAGGCAAAGAGAAAATATTTGCCTGAGAAATATTTGCACAGTTCAGGCAAAGAGAAACCATCACCATCCCAAATTCTCACTTTCCTCAAATGCACTTCTGTTCAAAGTAGTCACTTCTGACTTTTTTTTTCCCTATAAAGTAATGATGTGCTCTTTTTTATCTGAATTTGCCAGTTGTTTGCCATAGTTTGCATGTCTCAGATTACATTTCCTCTGTCATTTGAAGCAAAGTCACTTTTGCTGGTAAAATAACTGGCCATTTTAAGTTTGACAAAATATAAATAAACAGTATGTAGTACAATCTTTCAAGAACTATCATGGGAAACCCTCTTTCTTGTACTTCATTTTTAATAAAGTTCATATTACACCAGTTCAATTCAGTTCAGTTCAGTCACTCATCTTGTCCGAATCTTTGCGACCCCATGAATCACAGCATGTCAGGCCTACCTGTCCATCACCAACTCCCGGGGTCCAACCAAATCCATGTCCATCAAGTCGGTGATGCCATCCAGCTATCTATCCTCCGGCATCCCCTTCTCCTCCTGCCCCCAGTCCCTCCCAGAATCAGGGTCTTTTCCAGTGAGTCAACTCTTCGTATGAGGTGGCCAAAGTATTGGAGTTTCAGCCTCAGCATCATTCCTTCCAAAGAACACCCAGGACTGATCTCCTTTAGGATGGACTGGTTGGATCGACTTGCGGTTGAAGGGATTGTCAAGCATCTTCTCCAACACCACAATTCAAAAGCATCCATTTTTCGGCACTCATCTTTCTTCACAGGCCAACTCTCACATCCATACATGACAACTGGAAAAATGATAGCCTTGACTAGACAGACCTTTGTTGGCAAAGTGATATCTCTGCTATTCAATGTGCTATCTAGGTTGGTCATAACTTTACTTCCAAGGAGTAAGTGTCCTTTAATATAATGACTGCAATCACCATCTGCAGTGATTTTGGAGCCCCCCAAAATAAAATCTGACACTGTTTCCCAATCTATTTCCCATGAAATGATGGGACCAGATGCCAAGATCTTCATTTTCTGAATGTGAGCTTTAAGCTAACTTTTTCATTTTCCTCTTTCACTTTCATCAAGTGGCTTCTTAGCTCCTCTTCATTTTCTGCCATAAGGGTGGTGTCATCTGCATATCTGAGGTTACTGATATTTCTCCCGGCAATCTTGATTCCAGCTTGTGCTTCTTCCAGCCCACAGTTTTTCACGATGTACTCTGCATAGAAGTGAAATAACAGGGTGACAATATACAGCCTTGAAGTACTCCTTTTTCTATTTGGAACTAGTCTGTTGTTCCATGGCCATTTCTAACTGTTGCTTCCTGACCTGCATACAGGTTTCTCAAGAGGCAGGTCAGGTGGTCTGGTATTCCCATTTATTTCAGAATTTCCCAAAGTTTATTGTGTTCCACACAGTCGAAGGCTTTGGTATAGTCAGTAAAGCAGAAATAGTTGTTTTTCTGGAATCCTCTTGCTTTTTTGATGATCCAGCGGATGTTGGCAATTTGATCTCTGGTTCCTCTGCCTTTTCTAAAACCAGCTTGAACATCTGAATACTCACAGTTCACGTATTGCTGAAGCCTGGCTTGGAGAATTTTGAGCATTACTTAACTAGCGTGTGAGATGAGTGCAATTATGCAGTTCTTTGAACATTCTTTGGCCTTGCCTTTCTCAGGGATTGGAATAAAAACCACGAATTTTTCAAATTTGTTGGCATATTGAATGCAGCACTTTCACAGCATCATCTTTCAGGATTTGAAACAGCTCAACTGGAATGCCATCACCTCCACTAGCTTTGTTCATAGTGATGCTGTCCAAGGCCAACTTGACTTCACATTCCAGGATGTCTGGCTCTAGATCAGTGATCACACCATTGTGATTATATGGGTCATGAAGCTCTTTTTTATACAGTTCTTATGTCTTTTTGCCACCTCTTCTTAATATCTTCTCCTTCTCTTAGGTCCATACCATTTCCGTCTTTTATTGAGCCCATCTTTGCATGAAATGTTTCCTTGGTATCTCTGATTTTCTTGAAGAGATCTCTAGTCTTTCCCATTCTGTTGCTTTCCTCTATTTCTTTGCATTGATCACTGAAGAAGGCTTTTTTATCTCTCCTTGCTATTCTTTGGAACTCTGCATTCAGATGCTTATATCTTTCCTTTTCTCCTTTGATTTTCACTTCTCTTCTTTTCACAGCTGTTTGTAAGGCCTTCTCAGACAGCCATTTTGCTTTTTTGCATTTCTTTTCCATGGAAATGTCTTGATCACTGTTTCCTGTACAATGTCATGAACCTCATTCCATAGTTCATCAGGCACTCTGTCTATGAGATGTAGTCCCTTAAATCTGTTTCTTACTTCCACTGTATAATCACAAGGGATTTGATTTAGGTCATACCTGAATAGTCTAGTGGTTTTCCTCACTTTCTTCAGTTTAAGTCTGTATTTGGCAATAAGAAGTTCATGATCTGAGCCACAGTCAGCTCCCGTTCTTGTTCTTGTTGACTGTATAGAGCTTCTCCATCTTTGGCTGCAAAGAATGTAATCAATCTGATTTCAATGTTGACAATCTGGTGAGGTCCATGTGTAGAGTCTTCTCTTGTGTTGTTTGAAGAGGGTGTTTGCTATGACCAGTGCATTCTCTTGGCAATTCTATTAGACTTTGCCTGGCTTCATTCTGTATTCCAAGGCCAAATTTGCCTGTTATTCCAGGTGTTTCTTGACTTCCTACTTTTGGATTCCGGTCCCCTATAATGAAAAGGACATCTTTTTTGGGTTTTAGTTCTAAAAGGTCTTGTAGGTCTTCATAGCATTGTTCAACTTCAGCTTCTTCAGTGTTACTGGTTGGGTCATAGACTTGGATTACTGTGATATTAAATGGTTTGCCTTGGAAACGAACAGAACAGAGTTCATTGTGTTGTTTTTAAGATTGAATTCAAGTATTGCATTTCAGACTCTTTTGTTAACCATCATAGCTACTCCATTTCTTCTGAGGGATTCCTCCCCACAGTAGTAGATATAATGGTCATCTGAGTTAAATTCACCCATTCCAGTCCATTTCAGTTTGCTGATTCCTAGAATGTCGATGTTCACTCTTGCCATTTCCTGTTTGACCACTTCCAATTTGCCTTGATTCATGGACCTGACATTCTAGGTTCCTATGCAATATTGCTCTTCACAGCATTGGACCTTGCTTCTATCACCAGTCACATCCATGGGTATTGTTTTTGCTTTGGCTCCATCCCTTCATTCTTTCTGGAAATATTTCTCCACTGATCTCCAGAGCATATTAGGCACCTAACAAACCAGGGAGTTCCCCTTTTATTATCCTATCATTATACATTTTCATACTATTCATGGGGTTCTCAAGGCAAGAATATTGAAGTGGTTTGCCATTCACTTCTCCAGTGGACCACATTCTGTCAGACCTCTCCACCATGACCCTCCCATCTTGGGTGGCCCCACATGACAGGGCTTAGTTTCATTGAGTTAGACAAGGCTGTGTTCCTTGTGATCAGATTAGCTAGTTTTCTGTGATTATGGTTTCAGTGTGTCTGCCCTCTGATGCCCTCTTGCAACACCTACTGTCTTACTTGGGTTTCTCTTAACTTGGATGTGGGGCATCTCTTCATGGCTGGTCCAGCAAAGCACAGCTGCTGCTCCTTACCGTGGATGAAGGGTATTTCCTCACAGCTGCCCCTCTCATCCTTGAATGTGGAGTAGCTCCTCTCGGCCCCCCTTTATATTACACTAGAAATAGGTATAAATAAAACTTTGTATACCTAGTTAACTTGGCTTTGTACTACAGTATTTCCATTAATATGCCCAAGGAGATCAATAAAAAAGAGAAAGACATGCAACATATTTAGGATTCAAGTAGGAGAAGACCATATTTCCATGTATTTTAACAAAGGATTAAAGCACATGTGGTTTAGGTTAAGATGTTGCCAAAATTAGCTTACAGAAAAGAATGAGCGTGAGAAAAAGAAGAAGGGCTTGTGTTTTGTTTTCGAACACAAAGAAGTGAGTATAATGAAAACTTCTGAGGGACATCACCCAGAAACTAGAAAAATTAACTGGGCACCTGTACTATTATTGCACTTGAGTCACACTTGCCTTGTGTCTCACTGAGAATTCTCTCAGAGATCTCTCTTCTTAACTATTTTTTTTGTGGTAACGACTGCTTTCCAGGGTTAACTCAAGCTCCATTTTGAATATTGTAGCTAATTATCTAACAGTACTATGTAATACCCTGTCTTTACCACAGGCTTGGCCCTGTAATATTTTCCTTTATATCCATAACCTTCCAGCATCTTAATGTGGTTAAATATTAAGTTGCTGCTAAATAGAAATGGTATCAGAATAAAAATCCAATTGAATGTAGTTGCAAAACATAGTGTAAAACAAGATGCAGACCCAGAGTCCAATCAAGAGACTTTCAATTCAGTTCAGTTCAGTCACTCAGTCGTGTCTGACTCTTTGCGGCCCCATGAATTGCAGCATGGCAGGCCTCCCTGTCCATCACCAACTCCCAGAGTCCACCCAAACCCATGTCCATCTAGTCGGTGATACCACCCAGCCATCTCATCCTCTGTTGTCCCCTTCCCCTCCTGCCCCAAATCATTCCCAGCATCAAGGACTTTTCCAGTGAGTCAATCCTTCGCATGAGGTGGCCAAAGTATTGGAGTTTCAGCTTCAGCATCAGTCCTTCCAATGAACACCCAGGACTGATCTCCTTTAGGATGGATTGGTTAGTCTCCTTGTAACCAAGGGACTCTCAAGAGTCTTCAACACCACATTGCAAAAGCATCAATTCTGCACTCAGCTTTCTTCACAGTCCAACTCTCACATCCATACATGATTACTGGAAAAGCCATAGCCTTAACTAGACGGACCTTTGTTGGCAAAGTAATGTCTCTGCTTTTTAATATACTATCTAGGTTGGTCATAACTTTTCTTCCAAGGAGTAAGTGTCTTTTAATTTCATGGCTGCATTCACCATCTGCAGTGATTTTGGAGCCCCCAAAATAAAGTCTGTTACTCTTTTCACTGTTTCCTCATCTATTTCCCATGAAGTGATGGGTTCAGATGCCATGATCTTAGTTTTCTGAATGTTGAGATTTAAGTCAACTTTTTCACTCTCCATTTTCACTTTCATAAAGAGGCTCTTTAGTTCTTCATTTTCTGCCATAAAGGTGGTGTCATCTGCATATCTGCGGTTATTGATATTTCTCCCGACAATCTTGATTCCAACTTATGCATCTTCCAGCCCAGAGTTTCTCATGATATACTCTGCATACCATTCCTCAAATTGCAACACAAAAATGTTGCCAAGGAATTTCAGAATGACCAGAAGAACCAGTAACTGCTATGAAGTGCCTCTTTAAATTGGAATTTCAAATTCTGATCTTTTTTCTTTCCTTATTCCACTACTCTATTATGTGTCAGGGGATAGAAGAGGCATGAATAACTTGTTTACTTAGTTCATAGTTCTCCATATTAAGGATGTCCATGTTTAGATGATTTTTTGGTTTTTGAACCTGTAGATATGATTAGACTCTTGGAGCTCTTGGAAAAGAGTGATCATATTTGACATTTGGGAAATAACTAATGATTAGAGGAAAGACTGTGATAATTGATTCTAGAGAGAAGACTGTATTAATTATTATTCTGGCATGAATTAATCGCCCTTTTGTATCTATACTCTTTGCTCTGGAATTCTGTACTTTACCATCCATACTATGATTCTGGGATGGCCTTTATTTTTGTTTTGTGTAATAGAACATGGCAAAAATGTTTATATTTGCAAGTTCTGAGCCTAGGCCTGAAAAATCTGTAAAGACTTTCAAGTTTAGCATGTTTTTTTGTGCTTTGGGGCTTGCTTGAACTTATACTTCATCCTTATCTGAGAACATACCATACTAGGCTGCTGGAAGGATATGAGTCATACAGAAATAAGAGTCAGTCCTGGTGGCTCAGATGATAAATAGTCTGTCTGTAACATGGGAAATCGAAGTTCAACTCCTGGATTAAATGATCCCCTGGAGAAGTAAGTGGCAATCTGCTCCAGTATTCTTGCCTGGGAAATTCCATGGACAGAAGAGCCTGGTGGGTTATGGTCTATGAGGTCTCGAGGAGTTGGACAAGACTGAATGATTGAACAACAACAACAGCAACAACAACTCTGTTTCTAGCTGGATCACCTTCCATTTCCCCCCCTTAGTCTTATTTCTGTGTGTTAGTGTTTGTCCCACTCTCATGGACTACAGCACACCAGGCTTCTCTGCCCTTCACTATCTCCTGGAGTTTGCTCAAACTCATGTCCATTGAGTCAATAATGCTTTCCAACATCTCATCCTCTGTCACCCACTTCTCTTCCTGCCCTAAATCTTTCCCAGCATCAGGATCTTTTCCAAGGAGTCAGCTTTTCATATTAGGTGGCCAAAATATTGGAACTTCAACATCAATCCTTCCACTGAATATTCAGGGTTGATTACCTTTATGATTGACTGGTTTGATCTCCTTGCACCCAAGGGACTCTCAAGAGACTTCTCCAACACCACAGTTTGAAAGCATCAGTTCTTTGGCACCAACTTGATTCACAGCTGATCAAAGATTCGTAATATTATCAAGCCAACAAAAGACACACATGATTCACTGGCCCTGGAATCATAAGTTTAAAAACATGAATATTGTTCAATGACATTGCACTTTTAGATAGTTTGCTTTTCAGAAATTTCCAATAGAGATAATCCACAATTTCATCTTATAATTTATCTTTCATTCCCAGAATTGAGCACACTCTCATAGCTACTTCATGTCTTAGTTTTTAATTACCAGAGGTAATACTGGCTTCTTATTCTTCTTAAATTAGTTCATCTGGGTTTAAATGTCTATCTTCTGAAATATAAGATACACTGAAGAAATGTCTCTGAAACTATAGGAAGATTATTTTCCAAAAATCATAAAGTAATCAAGGGGTAGAAGTTTGGCCATTTTTTTTTCTATAATATAATAGTAGATAGAACTACTTTCCTACTATTTACTTACCAAAAAAAAAGTCAGTAAGATAAAAAGAAAATATTCCACACTTCATATTCTCTAGGAAAAATGCAAAACCTAAGATATAAGCAATTTCTAGTATAGCAATACTTAGGTTAAAAATATTTAATTTCCTAGAATTCAGGATAGGGGATATTGCTATAATTACTATTTTATTAAACACAAATATACCCCATAATAAGAGACTTTGGAAGGAGAATGAAAATAATAATACACATATTCAACTTAATAGAATATACATCTTTTCTCATAGATAATTAATAGTTTTGAGTATTTCCATTTTTCAAAAAGTGGTAAGGTAAGTAAAGTATAACAAAAATAAAGGCAAACCTAACAGCAACATAATATTTGGGGGAAATAATCAAGATTAAGAAAAACAAAAATTAATAAAACAATAAAGTATGGAATGAAAAACATAACTATACAAAATGAGAGTATTAAATAGATACTGATGAAATTATTAGATAAGAAATATAAACCTCTAGATATAAATTGATAGCAAACTTTTTTCTACTCAGTTCTGAAAGCAATAGGAAAGAAAAAAGGGTGAAATAGAAACTGAAATTCCACCTTCAGTAATAATAGTAAGTACTGAAAAACAGAATTAACACTAAGCATGAAGTGTAGCAAAATTTAGTAAACAAACAAATAAACTGCAATTTTTAAAAAGCAGGCTGTGTTTTGAAAGAACGGCTATCTCCAAAATAGGCAGTACTTAAACAGAGGCAGAGGCTGAAAGTACTGTGTGGTTCCAGTGTGGATCGTCTAGCTGCAGAGTCTCATTCCCCCTGTTTGAACCCAGTGTGCCAAGGATGCAGTTGCAAAGAAGCTGAGGCATAAAGAGGGAATCCCACAGGCATGCTATCTGGCCATGTGTATCACACTACATAAGAAATCTGTGAGTGGTAAGTGGCCCTGTGAATAGGGTTTTCAGGGGAAAAAAAAAAAAAAAATATATATATATATATATATATATATATATACATACACACACACATATATATATCTAAACTTGAATTTCAGATTTAATTAAAGATACACGTGTATCCCAAATATTTCATGTGACATTCCTATACACATACACACACACAAAGCTATTTATCATTTATTTGAAATTCAACTTTAATTGACTATTCTGTATTTTTATTTTCTAAATCTGAAAACCTGCTTATTTATCTTTGCTAACTGAAACAAAAACTAGTTATCTATTAGATACTGAAACCCTGATTCATATAGAGGTTGATTTGTCAGCCAAGGATACTTTTCACTAGCCACGGTATTCCCTTATCTCCTCTTTAACACAGTTTTCACAAAATATCACTTATTTGGGAGACTTTCCCATACTTAAAAGTAAGTGGTAGTGAAATACACAACATAAACATTTAGGCTCTATAAGAAAATAAAAAAAGACAAAAACAAATGATCAAAATAAAACAAAAAAATCACCATTAGAGAAAGTAAGAAGTGAACAGACGGGTAAAAAGGGAAATAAAACTTGTACAGCAGTAAGAATTTGCCAGAAAATTGAAAATCAAGACAAACTTCCCAACTAATTCATTCTGAGGCCATCATCACCAGACAAAAACATATCATACACACACACACACACACAAAAAAAAAAAAAAAACAAACAAAAAAAAAAAATAAATTAAAAAAATAGATACAAAAAATCAAAAA
>SJXQ01011605.1:29717-40876 GCA_006408695.1 Aepyceros melampus | reverse complement strand
AAAAAAAAAAAAAAAAAAAAACCAATGTGAAAGGGGATTCTGGAAAGATAGTGAAATAAGAAGCTCCAGAAATCTGCTTCCCCACCCAGACAGCTTCTGCACTGAAATAATCTGTCTGATGTAACTATTTTGGAACTCTGGAGTTTATGGAAAGCTTACAACTTCCAGGGGAAAACGTGGAAAGTACAGGCATACCTCAGAGGTACCAAGTTATGTTTACACTATACTGGAAAGTGCACTTTACAGTATAGTGTAAATAGCATTATATCTAGAGAAGTGCATTGGACAGGGAGGCCTGGCGTGCTGCGATTCATGGGGTCGCAAAGAGTCGGACATGACTGAGCGACTGAACGGAACGGAAACATCCATGTGCAGACTTTTGTTTGGACATAAATTTTCAACTTATTTCAGTAAATACAAAGCAATGCAACTGGTGGATTGTATGGTATTTTCGGCTTTGTAAAAAACTGAAAAGACTGTCTTCTAAGAGTTTTTTATATTTATTGTTCATTTTTAGGAGTGATTTATATATTCTTGAAACATATGTTCTATTTAAATATTCTAAAATCTACTTACATATTTTGTATATTAGTTCTTGTATATATGTGTTTATATATGTATATATTCAGTGGCTTGTCTCTTCATAATTGCTACAGCATCTTTTGATAAACAATACATTTTTCATTTTTATGAAGTCCAATTTATGTGTTTTTCTTTTCTGGATAGAGGCTTCATAGTTTTAACTTTTACTTTTGGTCTATGATCTATCTCAAGTTAATGTTTATATACGGAATGAAGTAGGGTATGAGGTTCATTGTTTTTATATATGGCTATATAGTTGTTCCAGAAGTGAAAAATCTGTAATACCAATAACAATTTGTATTCCTAACCATGACATCTTTATTTCTGAAAACCATTTTCTACTGCAGGCAATGAAGTTCCCTCAGAGAAATGGCTATTTCCAGAGTGGGGGACAGAAAAGTACAAGATGACTCTGGAATAGTTTATTATCCATGAAAAAAAGAAAGTTCTCAAAGAGTAAGGTAAGTACATCCAATGGACACAGGAGGCATCTTAAAACAGTTCCCACTGGGGAAATTTTAGAAATTCGAGCTTTGACATGAGTATAGAACAATTTGTATTCCTAACCATGACATCTTTATTTCTGAAAACCATTTTCTACTGCAGGCAATGAAGTTCCCTCAGAGAAATGGCTATTTCCAGAGTGGGGGACAGAAAAGTACAAGATGACTCTGGAATAGTTTATTATCCATGAAAAAAAGAAAGTTCTCAAAGAGTAAGGTAAGTACATCCAATGGACACAGGAGGCATCTTAAAACAGTTCCCACTGGGGAAATTTTAGAAATTCGAGCTTTGACATGAGTATAGAGAGTAATGGGTTACAACTTTTGAATAAAATAGGAATCCAAGGGGCCTTACTGATAAAAAACATGAATAATAGGATGGAAAAATATCTTTTTAAGTAGAACGCAAGCTAATATTAAAGATTTCTTAACAAGTACAAGATAATTGTCATAACTTTGGAGTGGGAAACTTGACAGAAACCATCTTAACCAGTTGCTAAAAGTTACCATCACACATGATGGAATAAAAGGGTATTGTGTGCTTTCTGATACAATGCACCGAAGAAAACTCCCCAGAGACATAGTATGAATCTAATAACAGAGAACTATCAGGAATGGAGGAACAGTTTGTTACTAGAAAGCCTGCAATCTCCAAAGCTAAGGTCACATCAAGGAAAGACTTGAAGTGACATGACAGCTAAACGTAACACATGATCCAGAACTGAATTCTGGACCTAAACATTTGATTGGGGGGACAATTGAAGAAAATCTTAATAAGATAAGTGGATTAAATAATAGCATTATATCCTTAATTTGGGGGCATCCCAGGTGGCTCAGTGGTAAGGAACCCATCTACCAATGCAGGAGACACAGGCAGGAGGCCCCGGTTTGGATCCCTGGATTGCGAAGATCGCCTGGAGAGTCCCATGGACAGAAGAGTCTGGTGGGCTATAGTCTATAGGATCGCAAAGAGTTGGATAGGCCTGAAGCAGTGAGAATGAGCATCCTTAATTTTGATAGTTAGGCTAAGGTTTTATAGGACAGTGTACTTGTTTATAGCAAATACACACTGAAATATTATGTAGAAATAAGCCTTCATGCTTGCAGCTCTCAAGTGGTTTAGGAAAAAAATATAATACAGAAATGTACTGATAAGCATACAAATACTATGAGAAAAAGCTAAGCCAAATATGGTAAAATGTTGACAGTTGGTTCATCAGGGGGAAGGACATGTAGGGATTTTTAAAAAATCATACAGGTTTCTTGTATGTTTGAAATTATTTCAAAACAAATTTTAAAAGAGTGAATATTCAGAATTAATGTGTGAAAACCACTTTACACTTTAAAACTTACTTTCATATCCATTTTCTCACTTGAGACTCACACTGGCTCTGGGAGGAGGCATTTTTTATTCATTTTTATAAATAGGGAAATTGGATCTGAGAAGTGCTCAAGGGCTTGTCTGAAAGAGAACATGACAGAAGTTAAGCTGTACCAGGTATTTGCACCCCAGTCCAGTCTTCTTTGCACAATTCCACACTGCTTTTAAAGATAATGTCCTATGTTTGCCCTGGGCATGTTACTCTTCTTCCATGGCCCTTCATGTCCTCATTTGAAATCTGAAGTACTTTCATTAGTGGAGCACTCTGCAGGTTCTTCTCTCATTTAACAACTTTGGAGCTTGCAGAGTGAGGAATTGGCACCGTCCCCTCCAACACTGTGACTTCCATTGCCAATTTGCATAGCAACTGGTATACTTGCAGGAACCAGTATGGGGTTTGAGAAAGGTACTGGGGATACTCTTACATCACATGCTTCCTCTTTCCTAGGGAGGACTTTTAAACTCATTTTTAATGAACTCATTTTTCTGTGTTGAGAGAAATAGACCCTAAGTGGATAAGGAGGAAACAAGGGACTTGAAGGGCTAGCAGGAAACCCTAGGGAGCCTGAGAGGAGAGGATCATGGGACTCAGCTGAAGGGTGACCAGAGATGCTGCAAGGACTGAGAGAAACTCGCTTCCAGTCTCTCAGATGTCCCAAGTCTGCTGGCCTTTCCCAGGTGACCACTATGGTGGCGCAGTGATGAAAGAAAGTTTCTGGAGGTACAGTTGCCTCTTTACTCAGGGAGAGCATCATGTGTCCGCATCACAGATGTGGCACAGATTCTCCCAAGATGGTAGGAGGAAATAGAAAATGTTACAGGTTGGCCTTCAGAAGGTCATAATGGACACTGGTTTTCCCTAAAAACAAAACCAGAAACCTTATGTCTCGTATCTATGAGAGCAATGCGTTTTGAACTGACAGAAAACAAGACCAAAATGAAATCTTAGGTTATGCTACCAACAACTTCTTATTCAAGAGTAAACATTTTTAAAAGTTAAACATCATAGCTAGATTTATGGATACCATGAACAGAAGTGAATTAACTACACATTAAACTTAAAATACAAGTAGTAGAGTCACTGTAAGACTAATAAATCACAATTCTCTGGTGAAAAGTAATATGCACTCTGCGTGCAGTGCTTTATTTTTGACAAACAACTTTGTATTTTATCATTTGATCTTCACTGCAACCTTATGATTTGAATCCTATTACTAGGAATATTGGGCTTCCTTTATAGCTCAGTTGGTAAAGAATCTGCCTGCAATGCAGAAGACTTGGGTTCAATTCCTGGGTCAGGAAGATTCCCTGGAGAAGGAAATGGCAACCCATTCCAGTATTCTTGGCTGGAGAATCCCATAGACAGAGGAGCCTGGAAGGCTACAGTACATGGGTTCCCAAGAGTCAGACACAACTTAGCGACTAAACTACTGTTCAGTTCAGTTCAGTTCAGTCGCTCAGTCATGTCCGACTCTTTGCAACCCCATGAATTGCAGCACGCTAGGCCTCCCTGTCCATCACCAACTCCCGGAGTTCACTCAGATTCATGTCCATCGAGTCAGTGATGCCATCTAGCCATCTCATCCTCTGTCGTCCCCTTCTCCTCCTGCCCCCAATCCCTCCTAGCATCAAAGTATTTTCCAATGAGTCAACTCTTCGCATGAGGTGGCCAAAGTACTGGAGTTTCAGCTTTAGCATCATTCCTTCCAAGGAAATCCCAGGGTTGATCTCCTTCAGAATGGACTGGTTGGATCTCCTTGCNCAGGGTTTCTCATGATGTATTCTGCATATAAGTTAAAGAAGCAGGGTGACAATATACAGCCTTGACGTACTCCTTTTCCTATTTGGAACCAGTCTCTTGTTCCATGTCCAGTTCTAACTGTTGCTTCCTGACCTGCATACAGATTTCTCAAGAGGCAGGTCAGGTGGTCTGGTATTCCCATCTCTTTCAGAATTTTTCACAGTTTATTTTGATCCACACAGTCAAAGGTATTGGGATAGTCAAGAAAGCAGAAATAGATGTTTTTCTGGAACTCTCTTGTTTTTTCCGTGATCCAGCGGATGTTGACAATTTGATCTCTGGTTCCTCTACCTTTTCTAAAACCAGCTTGAACATCAGGGAGTTCACAGTTCACGTATTGCTGAAGCCTGGCTTGGAGAATTTTGAGCATTACTTAACTAGTGTGTGAGATGAGTGCAATTGTGCGGTAGTTTGAGCATTCTTTGGCATTGCCTTTCTTTGGAATTGGAATGAAAACTGACCTTTTCCAGTCCTGTGGCCACTGCTGAGTTTCCCAAATTTGCTGGCATATTGATTGCAACACTTTCACAGCATCATCTTTCAGGATTTGAAATAGCTCTACTGAAATTCCATCACCTCCACTAGCTTTGTTTGTAGTGATTAGGAATACTTATTGCAAAGGAGTCTGAGACTCAGAAAAATTAAGAGACTTGCTGAAGTCACAGTAAGTAAGAATATGAGAATTTGAACCCAAATTTCAAAAATTCTTTTCTTTTCCTAATGCTTCCCTGAAATGTGCTTCACTGTTTTTATGTAGGCACATATATTCATTGGAAAACATGGTCAGCTTTGATTCTACCTTTGTCATATGTGACACTGCCAGTTCTAACTACAAGTAGCACCATGATGGTACATGTAGTGGTAGATTGTACATGGTGTTAGAGGGCAGCAGTATGCGTATATCCACGTGGATACAGACACACAAAGAGACAGATGTGAACATACACATACACTCCTGAGCAGTTCCTCACAGGAGATGGTTACGTTGGACTTGTCTCAATTGTATCAACAGAATTTTAATTTTAATTTATGGACTGAAAGAGGATATGGAGAGGTCAATACCATTGACAAGAGGGAGCATGCCATGCCAAGCAGGGATACCTGGGAAACACCAGGTTTTAGTCAAAATGAAGAAAGGAATGAGGGTGAAGACTTAGGCCAGAGAGACTTTACTGGAGTTTTCATGGGAAAGGCTAGGCAACGCTAGATAAACAGTTTAAGATTAGCTAGTTTAAATAACTCTAGTGAGCACTGAGGAATAGGGACTGACCCTAATGTTTGGTACCTGGCCCTGAGTTGATTTAGGTCAGAGGAAATACTGACTTGGTGTGTGTGACTTAGATACAGGAGACAGTTTCGGAATCTGAGATCTGGACTGCAGGGGAGACATAAACAACTTTGGCTGTTAGTTTGGCCCTGTAATTAATGAATACCAAATAGACAAATATAAAATTAAGAAATAGGACAAGACTCTAGATTCCTAGGGCTTCCCAGGTGGCACTAGTGGTAAAGAACCTGCTTGCCAATGCAGGAGATGCTAGAGATGCAGTTTTGATCCCTGGGTGGGGAAGATCCCTGGAGGAGGAAATGGCAACCCACTCCAGCATTCCTGACTAGGGAATCCCAATGGACAGGGGAACCTGGTGGGCTACAGTCCATAAGGTCACACAGAGTCAGACACGACTGAGGAGACTTAGCATGCATGCACAGATTCCTAGCATAATATCAGTTCTTTGATACGGGGTTCATGCTTTTATTAATATCTGCAGCCTATCCTGAGTTTTTCCGTGTTTCAGTTCTCTGCTGCCATGAAACAAACCATGCCAAAACTTCATGCTTTAAATCAACTGCCATTTTATTTGCTCATGATTCTGTCAACTTGGAGTTTATGTAGTTTTGGAATTCATGAGGCTCTCTTTGTAGTCAGCTGGTGTCATCCACTCAGCTGCATTAAGGCAATGGCTTTGTTGGGCTGGAGTGTCCAAGGGGGAGCTTCATTCACAAGTTTGTCTGCTGCCTTATGGCTCTTCCGCATGACCTTCTTTTCTCCATGGGGCTACAGTGAGCTTCCCTGTAGCATGATGGTTTCTGGGTAGTTAGACTTCTTATATGGTGGCTGACTCCCACCTACGAGGGAGTGTTCCAAGTGACAGGCAGACACTTCAGGTCTTTAAGACTTTGCCTCATAAGTTACAAATTGCTTCTACCACAATTTATTTGTCAAATCAAGTCACAATGCCAGCCCAGATTAAAGGAGCAGACGAAATTGTTTCTACTTTTTGATGGGCCAAAGGTAAAGAACTGTGGCTTGTGGCTTGTGGCTCAGCTGGTCATGAATCTGTCTGCAATGTGGGAGACCTGGGTTTGATCCCTGGGTTGGGAAGATCCCCTGGAGAAGGGAAAGGCTACACACTCCGGTATTCTGGCTTGGAGAATTCCACGGACTATATAGTCCATGGGGTTGCAAAGAGTCAGACATACTGAGCAATTTCACGTTTGATAGGTTAAGTGGCAAAGAATTTATGGTTATTTTAAACTCACCACATCCATCATCCCTCATGAAAAATTTAGTCTAAATCAAAGTAACTAGCCAATTTGAAAGAGAGGTCTAAAGCATATTTTAAATAAACACAAATTATGCAAGCCACACTCTTAACATTTACAACAAAAAATTTATGATGATACCAGATACTTTCTAAAATGTATGAAAATGTCAGAAACAAACCAACTGTATAAACTCTTGCATGTTCAACATACAATTATATTAAAATAACTAAGAATGAAAAACCATGAGAAGAAAACTCTAGTGCAATATACTGTGGGCAATAAATGCTATATTACGGCCATCTAAAAACATATGTGAAGAATAGTGATTACTTAATAATAAGATATTAACTCATAGAAATCATAATTCAGTTATAGAAATCTGATTTTTCCAGTTCTACATCTTTGAGACTGTGAGTGTATTTGTTGCCATCCTTCTCCTGCATCATCTGAGAAAATGAGCTATGTTGGATCTCTTTGGTTCTGAGGCAGGAATGTACCTAAGAAAGTCAGAAGTACTATGCAATTAAGAAGAAGACAGCTCTGTGTATCATATCTCTGTGCCTCCTGACATGTGAGGGAGTTTGACATATATTTGTTAGCAGAACTATATGTATTAGGATTCTGTAAACACTGTGTATGTGTGTGTATACATATATATTTTATATATATATATACACATATCTTCCACACACACACACACACACACACACACGCACGCACACACATATACAATGGAAGTAGGCAAACCAAAGTTTGGATTTTCAATCATCCTGTTAAGTGAGATTTTGCAGGAAGAAGGAAAGGTATTAGGAATGTTTCCTTTTTATTTCAGCATGCCAGTATTAGTTAATTTCTTTTGACATAAGAATATGTTTCTTCAGTATTTGAACAAACACGTAAAAATGTTTCAGTGCACTTTGGTGAGCTGGAGAGGATGAAGACAGGAGGAAGAAACTGCACCCTCCTATTCCTCTCTTTAGGCTAAAGGTCTCCACAGCCCTGCAGGTGTGGTTACTGTAAAAATACAGCCCCAGGTGGCCCTGGTTAAGAAGAGTGAGGGGGAGGTGTGTATGGGTAGAGGCCCATATCTTAGTGGAATCCATTTGACCCTCTGGCAAATATTCCCTTCAAAGCTGTTTTCTGCTCCTGTCTGCATATTTAAGTGTCAGCTTGATTTTCTCAATCTGTACACATTCCCCTGGAAGATGAAAAATCTAGGAATGTTTTCATGTTTATTTCAAGGGAATCTTACAGTCTGACTGCTAGGTATATACCAGGGCAGTGTTTGGAGCTTGGAAGGAGGTAGAAATGATCAGCACCTGGGATCACTCACTTCCTTGGCCTTGGGCCCGTGCTCATGCCAAAGCATGGGGTTTGAACTCCCCTTGGAACGTTCTGGGCCAGAGCTGTTCTGATAAAGTTTCTGAGCCTGAGATAAGTCATATGGTGTACTTACTGCTGCCAGCATCTTCACATAGCCATAAAGGAACATTGAAGGGTCACTTTAGAGGAGAAACGGGAAGAAGGAAGGCGCCATGCAGTCGTAAGCGGGATAAATGGGCAATGAGGGTCTGGTAGGCCTTGACCTTGGTTGGGACAGCCTCACAGGCACCAGGAAGCTGGTTAACATGAGCATTACAATTCTATATAATTTATCTAGTGATACTACCCGTCTCTTCCCAACTGCTTCCCTCGTGAGTCAATTCCTGTCTCTTTTTTTCTCCCTCCAATTTGGGAAGTAAAGTGAAGTTGCTCAGTCATGTCCAACTCTTTGCAACCCCATGGACTATAGCATACCAGGCTCCTCGGTCCATGGGATTTTCCAGGCAAGAGTACTGGAGCGGGTTGCCATTGCACCTCATAAAATCCCTGCTCAGCTCTGTGGTCAGCTCTGGCCTGGGCATTTCTTGTTCTCTAGGTACCCAGAGCCCTCTCAGAAGTAATACTAGTGGTTGATTCCTCTGGTATCCTCCCTGCTTCCTCTGTCATGGGTTTATAGGAATGGGAGTAGGACAGCAAGGGTCTAATCATCTCTGGGTCAACAGACCTTCCTAATCCACAGAATTCCAGAGCAGAAATAATTTTCAGTGGAAGCGCATGGGCACAACAGAGAAGCTGAGACAGTGGTATCTATTGTACCACCAAAATATTGCTCTCCTGGGTTTAGGCAAGTCTATAACTCCTGGGTCTCAGGCTCCCAGAGGGCCCATCCCCACGTATGGTCCTTGTGCAAAGGTCAACAAGACAACCCATGTCAATCGCCAGATCCAGTGCCTGCCGCAGGATGTGTGCTTCTGGGACTAAAACCCCGGGCCTCTCCTCCAGGATTAGGGTCTAGAGCTGGAAAGTAGAGATGGATACTCACTGTTGCCTCAGGCAGGTTCACCTTCCACCCTGAGCTGTGAACGAGCAGGAGGCCCAGAAACTTACCTCTAACACTTCTTGTCCCTTCATTCCAGCCACTGAACACTTATGGAGCAACTAGTTAATGCTTTCAGATACAGAAGATGAAAGGATGAATGAGAGAGGGTCCCTGCTTGGTTTCAAGGGCCTTCTGATCCACTGGGGGAGCTCATATCCCAGGAGAGTTCAAGGGTTCATATTCCCACCTGCCTGTCCTTTTCCCTGCCCACCCTCACTGCAGTGGGATCCTCCTCCCCTCCCTTGGAACTTGGTCTTGTTTCGCTTCTCTTTCTCAGCTTCTCACTTCCATGGATGTCCATCAAATCTATTGTAAAAGGACTGAATAGGGTTTAAAAGTTTTATTTTGCCACTTTTATTACATCAGCCATAATTTCACAATGGAAACTATTCATGATCAGAGATAGAACATACCAGACAACTTGAGCATTTCTGAACACTGTGCTGCCACCACTTGTAAATTCTATCTTAACATCTGAACCCTGTGATTTTTTTCATCCACCAAATATTTATGGAGTTTTGCTGCAGGCCAGGCACTTTTCTTGCATTATGGATAGAGCAACCAACAAAGCAAAGCTCTGTCCACACAGACTTCCATATTAAAGTGGAGGTCGACAAATACACAAAGTGCTGTATGATATGATGGCTACTGGTGTGATAAATGCTGTGTAGAGAAATGAAGTGAGGCAAGGGGTTAGAGATTACTGGCAGAGAATGGGGTGCTCTGATAGGTGAAGTGGTTAGGAAAGTCCTCTCAAACCCGAGGGAGAAAGAGTCAGGCAGTTAAATGAGGAGAGAGCCTTCCAAGGCAGAAAAAATAGAAAGTACAAAGATCCTGGGGCCAGAGCTACTTGTGTGCAAGAATCAGCAGGGAGAACAATGTGGTTAGAGCACAGCAAGAACTGAGAGGAGGCACAGATGAGGTAGGGCCTGGTTGGCCATTACCAAGACTTTGGTTTTTCTTTTGACTGAGAAGGGAAAACTATTGGAGGGTTTACAGCAGGGAGGGGAAGTGATCTAAGTTTTGTTCTAAAGGAGGCCTGTCCTTACTCTGGGGAATACATACATAATGGAAGTTAAGTGGTTAGTTTCAACAACCTGTGTGGGAAAGGAGGGCTGGGACCAGGGTAGTATTGGTAGAAGTAACAAGAGATTCGACTGGGAATATATTTAAAAAGGCGTTCCAACAGAATGTGGTGGCCCAGAGGCTGTCTCCCCAACTCATTTGTCAACTATTTGAATAATCGCAAAGTAGAAAAGCAAAGCCATTTTTAAAGCACAAGTGTTTATTGTTAAGCAGGGAATAAATACCCAGTAGTCAAGGGACACTAACATTAGGACAGAAGTAGAGTCAAAGATAGGCAGGACTCCTGCAAATGGTGATTGGATGCTAAATTTTGCAGAACTTTTTACACTTTGCTATTTACAAAAATAATTTTAAACAAAGGAATAGAAGTACACAATACTATTTTCCAACCAAAGAAAAATCCCTTTTAAATATTGTTTTGTCATGAAAGATAGGACCCCTGAGGGTCTTTCATAACTCTTACAGGGTGTGACGCTGGCGTGCAGCCAGCACTGCTAACGGTTCTTTGGGTGGGGAGATTTCATAAGGCAAGAAATGTGTTAAAACCACTCAGAGGGAACCCAGGGGCCACTGGCCCTCCAAGGAACACCGAGATGCATGAGTCAGCTTGGCTGAAGGGTGGTGAGTCCTTTAAACCTGAGCAAGTTGAACCTCTCTGAGAGATGGGTCTTTCGCGCCTGCACGGTCCAGGCTACTGCCCGACCCACATCCAAGTCTGGGTCTTCGCCTTTATCCTGCGGCCCCGGAACCTGCGAGCGCGGACCCCGAGCCTCTGTCCGGGCCACCCCGGCCCCGCCCCTTGCCTTCCCCGGCCCCGCCCCCTCCAGCCGGGCGGCG
>SJXQ01011605.1:0-19068 GCA_006408695.1 Aepyceros melampus | reverse complement strand
TCTCAAAAACATGTATATGGGGGGAAAAAATCTGTTGTTCATTGGAATAAGAAGTGAAGAAGGTGAAATTAGCACCAGCAAATGGACATTAGAAGAGATTTTAAAAAAAAGCATACATGGAAAATTTTGTTTGCTGCAAGTTGAGAATGGATTGTTCCTCACACAAAGTTTGAGTTCATTGAGAATGTATTGGGAATCAGAACTCACAGAAAACTAGTCAATCTAATCACACTAGGACCACAGCCTTGTATAACTCAATGAAACTAAGCCATGCCCGTGGGGCAACCCAAGATGGGCGGGTCATGGTGGAGAGGTCTGACAGAATGTGGTCCAATGGAGAAGGGAATGGCAAACCACTTCAGTATTCTTGCCTTGAGAACCCCATGAACAGTATGAAAAGGCAAAATGATAGGATACTGAACGAGGAACGCCCCAGGTCAGTAGGTGCCCAATATGCTACTGGAGATCAGTGGAGAAATAACTAGAAAGAATGAAGGGATGGAGCCAAAGCAAAAACAATACCCAGCTGTGGCAAAGAGTTGACTCATTGGAAAAGACTCTGATGCTGGGAGGGACTGGGGGCAGGAAGAGCAGGGGATGACAGAGGATGAGATGGCTGGATGGCATCACTGACTCGATGGGCGTGAGTCTGAGTGAACTCCAGGAGTTGGTGATGGACAGGAAGGCCTGGTGTGCTGCAGTTCAAGGGGTTGCAAAGAGTCGGACACGACTGAGCGACTGAAATGAAGTGAACTGAACTGAACTGTTTAGCTTTGACTTAGATTTACTCTGCCAAACCTAAACAGCTTACTGAACTCTCTGGTTCTAAACTTCTGTGCCTATGTCACGGGAATAATTATATCTTAGGGCTAGTGTAAGNAGAGTCGGACACGACTGAGCGACTGAAATGAAGTGAACTGAACTGAACTGTTTAGCTTTGACTTAGATTTACTCTGCCAAACCTAAACAGCTTACTGAACTCTCTGGTTCTAAACTTCTGTGCCTATGTCACGGGAATAATTATATCTTAGGGCTAGTGTAAGAAAAAACTGCCTAGTATCTTATCTGGTAGTCAATAAATATTAACATCATTCTTTTCTTCAATAGGTATTATTTAGTAAAATAGGAGTATACGGTTGGCTGTTATGCTAGTTGTGTGCTTTGGTAGAAAGCCATTGTATTGGGGGATTTGGAGTGTTAACAGAAAATGTGGTCAGCACATTAAAGTGTTGGATATTAAGAATCAGTGTTAAGAATTAATTGATATGTGAACAACGTTTGACACTTTAAAAGTCACTTTCACACATCAACATGAATCCGCCACGGGCATACACATATTCCCCAGCTTGAACGCCCCTCCCACCTCCCTCCCCATACCATCCCTCCGGGTCATCCCAGTGCACCAGCCCCAAGGATCCTGTATCGAACCTGGACTGGCGATTTGTTTCTTACATGATATACATGTTTCCATGCCATTCCCCCAAGTCATCCCACCCTCTCCCTCTCCCACAGAGTCCAAAAGACTGTTCTATACATCTGTGTCTCTTTTGCTGGTTCACATACAGGGTTATCGTTACCATCTTTCTAAATTCCATATATATGCATTAGTATACTCTATTGGTGTTTTTCTTTCTGGCTTACTTCACTCTGTATAATCGGCTCCAGTTTCATCCACCTCATTAGAACTGATTCAAATGCATTCTTTTTAATGGCTGAGTAATATTCCATTGTGTATATGTACCACTGCTTTCTTATCAATTCATCTGATGATGGACATCTAGGTTGCTTCCATGTCCTGGCTATTATAAACAGTGCTGCGATGAACATTGGGTACATATGTCTCTTTAAATTCTGGTTTCCTCAGTGTGTATGCCCAGCAGTGGGATTGCTGGGTCATAAGGCAGTTCTATTTCCATTTTTTTAAGGAATCTCCAGACTGTTCTCCATAGTGGCTGTACTAATTTGCATTCCCACCAACAGTGTAAGAGGGTTCCCTTTTCTCCACACCCTCTCCAGCATTTATTGCTTGTTGACTTTTGGATCTTCTGTGTGTTGATTTTATATCCTGCAACTTTACTATATTCATTGATTAGCTCTAGTAATTTTCTGGTGGAGTCTTTAGGGTTTTCTATGTAGAGGATCATGTCATCTGCAAACAGTGAGAGTTTTACTTCGTCTTTTCCAATTTGGATTCCTTTTATTTCTTTTTCTGCTCTGATTGCTCTGGCCCAAACTTCCAAAACTATGTTGAATAGTAGTGGTGAGAGTGGGCACCGTTGTCTTGTTCCTGACTTTAAGGGAAATTCTTTCAGTTTTTCACCATTGAGGATAATGTTTGCTGTGGGTTTGTCATATATAGCTTCTATTATGTTGAGATATGTTCCTTCTATGCCTGCTTTCTGGAGGGTTTTTATCATAAATGGATGTTGAATTTTGTCAAGTCTTTCTCTGCATCTATTGAGATAATCATATGGCTTTTATTTTTCAATTTGTTAATGTGGTGTATTACATTGATTGATTTGCAGATATTGAAGAATCCTTGCATCACTGGGATAAAGCCCACTTTGTCATGGTATATATCTTTTTAATGTGTTGTTGGATTCTGTTTGCTAGATTTTGTTAAGGATTTTTGCATCTATGTTCATCAGTGATATTGGCCTGTAGTTTTCTTTTTTTTGGTGGCATCTTTGTCTGGTTTTGGAATTAGGGTGATGGTGGCCTCATAGAATGAGTTTGGGAGTTTACCTTCCTCTGCAATTTTCTGGAAGAATTTGAGTAGCATAGGTGTAACCAATACAATATTGTAAAGTAATTAGCCTCCAATTAAATAAATAAGTTTAAATTAAAAAATAAAAAATAAAAACAAACAAAAATAAATAAAAGTAACTTTCATATTCAATTTCTTATGTGAGACTCATGCCAACCCAGTGAAGAGATATTTTTATTTACATTTGGAATATTAAGTCTCTGAGATGCCCTAGGACTTGTTAATGATAAAAAAAATTAGAATGTGAGCTAGAGTTCCCACTTGAGTTCTGTACTCTTTTTACAGTTTCATGCTGCCTTTTGAAAGCAATACCTTGTTTCAGGTGGTCTGTCTCCCTTGGAACTTCATTTCCTTGTTTATAATCTGAAGTATTTTATTAGTTGGCCACTCTGAAGGTTCTTCTCTAATTTAATAACAAAGTAGCCCTCAAAATGAGCAACTGTCACTGTCCACTCCAACTCTGAACCCCTGTAATTTTATTTCCATTTTCCACAATTGCTGGAATAATTATAGGAAACAGTATAGGATTTGACAAAGATGCTAGGGTGACTCATTTTTTAAAAGCAAGCCTCCCAAACACTCCCCAAACCTAAATGTCCATCAAAGGAGACAGAAAAATAACGATAAATTACATCCCTGTGAACTACTTTGTTGTTGTACTTAGTCACTCAGTCATGTCCAATGCTTTGTGATCCTGTGGACCATAGCCCACCAGCCTCCTCTGCCCATGGAATTTCCCAGGCAAGAATACTGGAGTGGGGTGCCATTTCCTAGTCCAGGGGATCTTCCCGAACCGGGAATTGAACCTTCATCTCTTATGTCTCCAGGATTGACAGGCAGATTCTTTACCACGAGTGCCACCTGGGAAGACAATGAGCTACCTTGCAAGGGTAAAAATAATGATTTCTTTGTATTTTTGAGGGAACGTTCCAATAGGAATTGTTAAGCATAAATGTACTTCATAAATACACGTAAAGTATGATGATATTTATGAATATTTTATAGCCTAAATATTTAAAACCCAATATTTTAAAATGTGTGTGTATATGTATACATATACATACAATAGGAAAAAAAGAACAGGAAGATAAAAGCCAAAAAATTATCAATATTTACCCTAGATGGGATTAGTATGTAAGAGAATGTTTGCCCATTTAGTCTATAGTGCTCAGATTTAATACAATGAGTACTAATGTAATGTAAAACATAGAATTAGTACTTATTCTGGATAGGTTTTAGTGAAAATTAAAAAAAAAACAACTTGGTAACATTATAAAATAGTTCTCTTTTGGAAACAATAATTCATATTTTAGGAACCATAAACTTATTCACAGTTTGTTGTAAAATAAACACAGTTGGTTTTATAAATCATGGTACGTTACTTTAATTCTATTAAAAATCAATAATAAAACTTTTTTTTAAATCAATGAAAACAGCCTATACTCAGTTATTTCAGTAGCATGTCTGGTCAGTGCCATTAGAAATAGGTCATTCGATAATACCGTTTCAATTTGTCCCTTTCTTTTCAGCTGTGATTTCCTTAGGATAATAAAACCTCATTGCTTGCCAGGTTCATTTGTATAGACTCCTAGATGACTTTTCTTCTTTCAGGCTCTCTTCCTTTTAATCTGTTCTTTTCATTGCTGTTAGTGTTGTCTTTCTGAAATGTAAATCTTACCACTTTATTCATTCAAAGTCTTTCTGTGATTCCCATTTCTTCAGAATGTACTTAAATTCTATAACATAACACTTATGTCTGTATTACTATTTTTTAAAATTATCTTTCTATTGAGTTATAATTAACATATCATAAAATTTACCTTTCTATATGTACAGTTCAGAACTTTTACGATATTCACAAAATTGTGTAGCCATCACCACTATGTAATTCTAGAAAGTTTTCATTATCTCACAAAGAAATCCCATACCTATTAGCAGTTACTCCTTATTGCCCCATCCCCCCACCTCACCCCTATCCTTGGGAACTACTAATTTCTGTCCCTATGGATTGCCTATTCAGGACATTTTTTGTAAATAGAATCATGTGATATATGGTCTATTGTGATTGATTTCTTGTTCTTAGCATACAATTGTTATAGCATGTATCAGTGTTTCATTTCTTTCATGGCTTAATAATATTCTATTGTGTGGATATACCACATTTATACCACATTTTGGTTTTCTATTTGTCAATTGAAGTAAATTTAGGTTGTCTTCAATTTGTGGCTACTATAAATGATGCTGCTATGAAAATTCATGTACAAGCTTTTGTTTCAACATCTATTTTCAATTATCTTGGGTTTCTATCTAGGAGTAGAATTGCTAGGACATATGTAATTCTGTGCTTAACTTTTTGTAGAACTGCCAAATTGTTTTCCAAACTGGCTATACCATTTTATATTCCCACTAGTATTATGTGATTTTACAATTTCTCTACATCCTCAGAAACACCTGTTATTGTCCACATTTTTAATTATAGTCATCCTAATTAGTGTTAAGTGGTCTATCACTGTGATTTTGATTTGTTTTCTCTAATGATTAATGATGGCAAGCATTTTATCTTGTGCTTATTGATCATTTGTAAATATATATATATATATTTTTGAGAAATGTCCATTTTTAAATTGGGCCATCTTTTAATATGAGTTCCATATGTGTTCTGGATACTATGCTTAATTATTATTGGATGTATATTTACAGATATTTTTACCTATTTGATGGATTGGCTTTTCACTTTTTGATGCATAAATGTGTTTAATTTTCATGAAATCCAATTTATATATTTTCTCTTTGATTAGTTGTGCTTTTTGTGTCATACTTATGAAACAATTTCCTAACCCAGAGTCACAACAATGATCACCATTTTTTATAATTTCTATGTTCAACTTGATAGATATGAGTGTGAGCAAGCTCCAGGAGTTGATGATGGATAGAGAAGCCTGGCATGCTGTGGTCCATGGGATCACAAAGAGCTGGACATGACTGAGTGACTGAACGAAACTGAACTGAATGTTATATATATATGCTTTCATAGTTCTCAAACTTTTAAATTTTAGATATTTCATTTTTGCCTTTGGTTCATTTTGAGTTAACTTTTATATATGGTATGAGGCAATGGTTTAAATTCATTTTTCTGCATGTGGCTATCCAGTGTCTCAGGCTTCCTTGGTGGCTCAGTGGTAAAGAATCTATCTGCCAATGTAGGAGATGTGAGTTCAATCCCTAGGTTGGGAAGATCACCTGGAGAAGGAAATGGCAACCCACTCCAGTATTCTTGCCTAGGAAATCCCATGGACAGAGGAGTCTGGCGGGCTATAGTCCATTTGGTTGCAAAGGGTCAACACAATGTAGTGACTAAACAATAATGAAAACAACAATCCAATGTCCCAACACCATTTGTTGAAAGGAATATTATTTTAACCCCATAAATTGTCTTAGCACCTTATCAAAAAATCAATGGGTCATATATATATAGGTTTATTTCTGCTGTTTCTCTTCCTTGGACAATTTTCCCCACCTCTTTTTATCAAGGTACCTCCATCTCTCTGATCTTACTTGAAATGTAATTTTCTCAGAGAGTGGCCTTACTTGGCTAATACCTCCCCTTCCTAAACAACACCAGTTTACTGTTATAAACTCTCACTATGCTATACTTCTCTGTTGGTGCATTTGTAAAAGAATCACTTATGTGATTTTTATGGGAATACCAGACCACCTGACTTGCTTCTTGAGAAACCTCTATGCAGGTCAGGAAACAACAGTTAGAACTGGACATGGAACAAGAGACTGGTTTCAAATAGGAAAAGGAGTACATCAAGGCTGTATATTGTCACCCTGCTTATTTAACTTATATGCAAAGTACATCATGAGAAACGCTGGGATGGAAGAAGCACAAGCTGGAATCAAGATTGCCAGAAGAAATATCAATAACCTCAGATATGCAGATGACACCACGCTTATGGCAGAAAGTGAAGAGGAACTAAAAAGCCTCTTGATGAAAGTGAAAGAGGAGAGTGAAAAAGTTGACTTAAAGCTCAACATTCAGAAAACGAAGATCATGGCATCCGATCCCATCACTTCATGGGAAATAGATGGGGAAACAGTGGAAACAGTGTCAGACTTTATTTTTGGGGCTCCAAAATCACTGCAGATCGTGATTGCAGCCATGAAATTAAAAGATGCTTACTCCTTGGAAGGAAAGTTATGACCAACCTAGATAGCATATTCAAAAGCAAAGATATTACTTTGCCAGCAAAGGTCCGTCTGGTCAAGGCTATGGTTTTTCCTGTGGTCATGTATGGATGTGAGAGTTGGACTATGTAGAAGGCTGAGCACCGAAGAATTGATGCTTTTGAGCTGTGGTGTTGGAGAAGACTCTTGAGAGTCCCTTGGACTGCAAGGAGATCCAATCAATCCATTCTGAAGGAGATCAGCCCTTGGATTTCTCTGGAAGGACTGATGCTAAGTTGAAACTCCAGTACTTTGGCCACCTCATGTGAAGAATTGACTCATTGGAAAAGACTCTGATGCTGGGAGGGATTGGGGGCAGGAGAAGAGGATGACAGAGGATGATACAGCTGGATGGCATCACTGACTTTATGGACATGAGTCTGAGTGAACTCCAGGAGTTGGTGATGGACAGGAAGGCCTGGCGTGCTGCGATTCATGGGGTTGCAAAGAGTCGGACACGACTGAGCGACTGAACTGAACTGATTAGAATGCGAGCTCTTTGAGGTTCGGCTTCTTGCTTGTCCAATTCCCCACTGTACAATAGTATCTAAAACAATCTTGAGCACCTGGTATGCACTGAAGGTGAAGGTGAAGGTGAAGGTGAAGATGAAGTCGCTCAGTCGTGTCCGACTCTTTGCGACCCCATGGACTGTAACCCACTAGGCTTCTCCGTCCATGGGATTCTCCAGGCAAGAATACCGGAGTGGATTGCCATTTCCTTCTCCAGGGGATCTTCCCGACCCAGGGATCGAACCCAGGTCTCCCGCATTGGAGGCAGATGCTTTAACCTCTGAGCCACCAGGGAAGCCCCTGGTATGCACTAGTAAATATTTGTTGTAGACATGGTTGAGTGAATGAATGAGTGACTTTAAGCAAGCATTGTGAAAGAGGTTTGTGCGTGAGATAACTGGAGTTTGGGGGATATCAGAAAATTCAGGCCTCATTACCTTACTAAATAAAGCAAAGAGAGAGACTTCAATGAGCATGCCCTAAGAAGAAAAGTGTACCTTTCTGCAAAAGAAGGATGTCATGGAGCTCTTTTTGTAAAGTGTTTTTGGCACTTTATGAGCCATTATTATCTCCTTCACGTGCATGTGATTCATGGGGTCACAGAGTCGGACACGACTGAGCGACTGAATTGAACTAAACTGATTATCTCCTTATTTAATTTACCAAAAAACGTAGTAATCAAGGACAACTGAGAGTAGAAATCTTTCTGAGGTTTACTAACATGTACACAGCGTCTGCTTTCCATTTATTTTATTTTCAAAGGTGAGATTAAAGTCTTGTGCTCTGCTAGAGATAGGAGTATTTGAAAAAAATTTCATTATCATTGAAAACACTGGATTCATGTTGCCACCCTAGGGAAATTAGAAAATGCCAGAGATCTAAGTTTGAGGTTAAAGGATGCTTTTGGAGAATAAAAGATAATGGGATTTAAAAGATATCATCACAGAAGCCATGCTTGTCTACATGCAGTAGTTGTCTGTTGTGAATTTATTTTTCTTCTTACAAACCTTACTTCCAAGTCCTTTTCTTTTTTCTATACGTCTCCTTTTCAGTTTCCCTCTGGTGGCTCGGATGGTAAAGAATCTGCCTGCAGTGAAGGAGACCTGGGTTCCATCCTTGGGTCAGGAGGATCTGCTGGAGAAGGGACTGGCAATCCACTCCAATATTCTTGCCTGGAGAATTTCATGGACAGAGGAGCCTGACAAGCTACAGTCCATGGAATTGGAGAGTCAGACACAACTGAGTGACTAACACTTTCACCTTTTCCACCTTTTCAGTCAGCCATGGAATAATTAAAGCAGTGTATATAAGTAAACTCAGTTTATATATCTTTAGGTCAAAAATTGTTAATGATGAAATAAAAAGAATTCTGGACGTCATGTTCCACTCTGTGGTAAGCTTGGTATAACTGCCTCTGTGACGGTAACTACCCTCATACATATGAATGGACCAATGGAATTTGAGAGACTACTTTAAATGTTCTTGTTGTATAAGCATTGTGTATTAATTTTTGGTCATTTCCAAACTTTATTTTGGAAGAATTGCACATGGAGAATATAAGCAACATTGGTAGTAATTTTTAAAATTGTGATAGAAACATTTATTCAATGTCTAGTATTTGCATAGCATTTTGCTCTGTGGTAGTTGGTGCTTTGGTTCAGATGTTTACTTCTTCAGTGAAGTAGCTCTGTCTCAGCTTACTTCCCTTGACTCAAATATACATGCATCAGACTCAATATTGCTCTTTCCTTATACTCCTTTAGCACTACACTGGATTATTCCACAAAAACTGAGGGAAATGTTTTGATCAGTTGTAGGGCAATCAGCACATTTTTAGGAGTTAAAGAGAAAAAAGAGAAGACAGTATCTATTTACTGAGCTTTACTTTGCTCTTTGCTAATAATAGCAACACCAGAGCCCTGATCCTGAGAGAGACTGTTTCACGGACATGTAGTTCTGAAGCTAACATAAAGCTGGAAACTTTCCTCCATGGTAGTCATCTCAAAACAATATCTTGATGTCTTTTTATATCAAGATATTGCTAGATAGAATTTGAAATGCTCATAGAGTGTAAATAAACTCATCAAAATCATTGAATAGTAGGCTATTTTTAATTAAATTTAATTAATTAATTTAGTTAATTAAAAAATCTCTACAACTGTACTTGGAAGCCATAATGAAGTACTGAAACCTCCTTTGGCTTCTGACTATACATCTGACTGTACACTATGTGAAACTTCTCTTGCAGAGGTATCTCAGCAAAGAGGACATAAAACATGGCCTTGGTTTTCCTGACACAATGATTTGACTGCTGCTTTTAAATCCCTGATACTCATGATTCTGTTTTGCTAAAAGGAACTGTTTAAATGGAAATCCAGTGTCAATGATGTTAATGGCCCTATGCTTATACAGTTCACATCAAGGATGAAAATGTTTATGGGCTTTTATAGGTCTTTGTCTATCTTCAGTTTAGTTCAGTTCAGTCGCTCAGTCGTGTCCGAATCTTTGTGACCCCACGAACTGCAGCACGCCAGGCCTCCCTGTCCATCACCAACTCCCAGAGTTCACTCAAACTCATGTCCATCGAGTTGGTGATGCATCCAGCCATCTCATCCTCTGTCTTCCTCTTCTGCTCCTGCCCCCAATCCCTCCAAGCATCAAGATCTTTTCCAATGAGTCAACTCTTCACATCAGGTGGCCAAAATATTGGAGTTTCAGCTTCAGTATCAGTCCCTCCAATGAACACCAAGGACTGATTTCCTTTAGGATGGACTGGTCTTAGGAGGCATTTAAGTCTTTTTGTAGACACTGAAATTGAGGTAGAAATGGAAGTACCCAGGATTACCCTCACAAGCCTGCGTGAAAATTAAGATTAGATTTTAGAATTCCTGGATTCTACTTTGTTAAGAAATATTGATAAAGAAAAGTGTACATGGAAGCAGTTTGCAAGAAGAGGGGATGTGTCCTGGGTCTTCAGTGGATTTGCTTATGTAGATATGACTATCAATCTCTTGGACATTTTAATGTTAGGCATTAATGTGTTCTCATGGAATGTGGAATATAATAACATTTCTGAATATGTACATTATGCCAACTCTCTGATAAGCATAACATATCATGATCTCTAACATTTATTATGATTTATTATGATTTTTCAAAATATTATATTCTTCTGTTTAACAGGAAATTGATGTCCAGTGAGATATAAAACTTGCCCACATTTTACGAGCTGAGATTCAAATTCAGGTCTATGTGATCCCAAAGGTACCAATACACCATGATTCTGTTTGAATAATCAAATGCATCAAATAAATATATAATAGAGGAGTGAATATACATGAGAAGAGTAATATTTGAAGGGTGAATCTCTGAAGTTTCTTGTGGCTATTGAAACAAATTACTACAAACTTGGTGACTTAAAATAGTTTAAATTTGTGCCTTCACAATTTTTGACTCCAGAAGTCTGAAATTAAGGTGTATGGAGGTCTGCACTCCCATTGGATGCTCAAGAAGGGAGTCTTTTTCTTTATCTTTTCAGCTTATGGTGGCCAGTATCAGTCTAATTGCTCCTCCGACAGTCATTTTGCTTCCTCCTCTTCTGTCTGTCAAATCTCCTTCAGTCTCACTCTTAAAAGGACACTTGTCATTGAATTTAGGGATCATCCTTGTAAGCAAGAATGATAGCCTCATCTCAAGATCCTTAACTTGATTACATCTGCAAATACTCCTTTGAAAGAAAACTTTTAATTTATTTTAATTGGAGGATAATTTATAATATTGTAGTGGTAAACCATACGGCAACATGAATCAGCATGAGTACACATGTGTCCTCCCCATCCTGAACCCTGCTCCCCACCCCCCCCCTCTGGGTTATCTCATTGTACCAGCTTTGAGTGCCCTGTTTCATGCATCAAACTTGCACTGGTCATCTGTTTTGCCTATAGTAATATACATGCTATTCTCTTAAATCATCCCACCCTCACCTTCACCCACATAATCCAAAAGTCTGTTCTTTACATTCGTGTGTCTTTTGCTGCCTTTTAGAAATAAAGTTCACAGTTTCCAGGAGATACAGTGTAGTCATGTATTTGTGTGAGAGGGGATATCGTTCAGCCTGTGGGTAATGGATTTTTATGGTTAGACTGAGGTGGACCAGGGTGTTTGCCTTGCCTTTCTCACCTGTGGATCCCTGGGGGAGATGGAATTGTCAGACCATTCTCAAAGGCCTGAAGAGATGGATAGGCCTAATAAGTTGAATAGACAAGGAGTGCGTTGAAGCAATGTAACAGGTTATCCCTATGGGCAGAAATCAGACAATATAAAATCACTGATGAAAAAGTTAAAATATTCTATAGGAAAAACTAGTTTTGGAGTGAATATTCACCTGGTAGACTATGTCTTCAAGGGAATTACATTCTAAGCAGCATGACAGTTTATTGAGTAAAGCAAGGGCCTATTATAACAGTTTATCAGATACTGGATGATTTTTTTTTTTTCATAAAAATCCACAGCAAAAAAATAAATGTTAAGGGATGAAATCTCCCACACTGGGGGAGATACTATGAAGAGCAGAATAAAACTGAACAGCTCTGCTCTAAAGACAAAACTACCCACCCTTCCTCTCTACTTAGCAACAGTCAAGAGTCCCTTGACCACTATTTTGATTTGGAGTCATTAGGACTAATCTCATCTTGTTCTTTTATCTTTTATATCTCAGGTCCATAGGTATCCCAGCTCTCCTTGTCTCCATAGTCATCTTGTACATCTTAAAAAAAAACAGAAACAACTATTTATCAACTCTTAAAAACCATCTACTTTGCATTCTAGCTATCAAGACAGTGTTTAGTAAAATCTTTATTTTCAGTAACTTCTCTTAATATTTCTTTACCTCCTTATCCTAAATGAAACTTGGCTGTACACTAATGACTCTCACTGTAGCCTTTTTAATGATGGGTTTCTTTTTCTCTAACACACCCTGATTACTATTGATCCTGGAGTTAGGATAGGTGTTTTTATTGCTCCTCCTTGCTGATGACAGACTATTCTCTCTTCCTCCTCCTCCTCCCAGCTTGAAATCGTATGTTATTTTATTGTATATCTCCTGTTATCCCTTGTGATGGTTAATTTTATGTGTTAATCTGACCAGGCCACAGGATATCCAGATATTTGGGCAAAAATTATTCTGGCTGTGTCTGTGAAGGTGCTTTTAGATGAATTTAACATTAAAATTGATAGACTAAGTAAAGCAGATTGCTCTCCCTTATGTGGGTGGGTCTCATCTAATTGGTCAAAGGCCTGAATAGAAGCAAAAGGCAGACTTTCCTCAATATGCAGAGGGAATGCTCCTGCATAACTGCCTTTGAGCTGGGACATTGTTTTTTTTCTTGCCTTTGGACTGGAAGTGAAAATTATACCATAAGCTCTCCTGGTTCTCAGGCCTTTGGACTTGGACTGGGACTATATCACTGGCTCTCCCGTGTCTCTACCTTGCTAACTCCAAGTCTTGGGACTTCTCAGCCTCCATAATCGTGTGAGCCAATTTCTTATAACAAATATCTTTAAATTCTATTGGTTATATTTCTCTGGAGAACCCTGGCTAACACATGCTTCTATATTTTAGCCATCTACTAACTTCCAGTTTACTCCTTCACAGGCATTAAAGACATTTTACCTTCTGGCACACTATCACTGTTGTCAATATCATTCTTGTTTCAATCCTTGGTGATTTCAATATTCATGTATTCCAACACCCTGGCCTCTCAGTTTCATGACCTGTTCTTTAGTTTTATTTTCTTTCCCAACTTTGCTACTTGTTCACATGGCCATATCTTATCTTGTTATTGTCAACAACTCCACCCCTCCACAATATCAGTGTCAAGCATCACATTTGGCTACCAACTCACTCCCTCTCCTACCTTGGTAACAACTATTTTATCTCACTGTGACCCCTAGTATAGTGACTCTGCTAATTTTTGTCTATCAACTCTCTCCCCACCCCTGCCCCACTGCTGCCATAAACATATCCTCCCTTCCATCTACATTATCTTAGTGTCCATAGTCCATTATTACCTTCAAATTTGTTGCCTCCCCCTTCTTAATCATACACATTTGACAAAATCCCAAGCGTGACTGAAGCAACTTAGCAGCAGCAGCAGCAGCAAGCCTGGTTAAATCAAATATGGTTGGAGAAAGTCATGCAATCATGCCAAGAGGTCTCACTTTAAATCTAGGATCACCACCAGCCTCAGATGGATCCTTAAATCTGTGTAGCCATTATGCTGTAATAGCCATTTCCATTAACATCATCGATGACGATTTCATGCCTCTCCTTTTACAAAAATGAAGCACCTACTCCCTCCATTTGCTTCCTGTTTAAGTGAGAGAGCAGAGATAATCAGAAGAAATTTTCCTCAAACCACTATTAATATCACCACATCTTCCCACCAGCCAGCTTCTGTGCTCATACACTCAACTTTTGTTCCTGGAACTATGAAGTCTCTACTCCTAGCTGAAACCTTTGCACTTAATCCTAACCCTGCTCACCAACTCCAAAATATCCATCTTACAATTTTTTTCTTCCTTTTCTATATCTTCCCCGCCCCCACCGCCCCGGATCTTTCTCATAAACATAGCCTACTAATATTTTTCCCATTCTAAAACAACAAAATAAATAGCTCTCTTGATTTCATTTCCCTCTTTGGCTGCTGCCCCACTTCTCCTTCCCCTTGATAGCAAAAGGCCTTGAAGGAGCAATTTATACTTGTTAGCTTTGGTTCTTCTCCAACTTGTTCTTGAGGCTTTCAGTACTACCATTCTATATGCAATTGATTTTATAAAGGTTGCTGTTGTGAACTGAATTGTGTCTCCCCAGATTCATTGTTGAAGTTCTAAACTCCAGTACCTCAGAGATAATTGAATTAAGATGAGGTCACTGGTTGAGCCTTAATCCAATAGAACTGGGGTCCTTATAAGAAGAGGAGATTAGGACACATGCTTCAGAAGAGAGGCCATGTGAGGGCACAGCAAGAGTCTGCAAGCCAAGGAGAAATTCTTCTTCAGAAGAAATCAAAACAAACTTGTTCTTGAGGCTTTCAGTACTACCATTCTATATGCAATTGATTTTATAAAGGTTGCTGTTGTGAACTGAATTGTGTCTCCCCAGATTCATATGTTGAAGTTCTAAACTCCAGTACCTCAGAGATAATTGAATTAAGATGAGGTCACTGGTTGAGCCTTAATCCAATAGAACTGGGGTCCTTATAAGAAGAGGAGATTAGGACACATGCTTCAGAAGAGAGGCCATGTGAGGGCACAGCAAGAGTCTGCAAGCCAAGGAGAAATTCTTCTTCAGAAGAAATCAAAACTGTGAGTACCTTGATCATGGACAGTAGCCTCCAGAACCGTGAACAAATAAATCTCTCTTGTCTAAGCCACCCAGTCTATGGTATTTTGTTATAGCAGCCCTCATAGCCTAATACAGTTACCAGTCATATCCATGTTGCTAAATCTTAAAGCCCATTCTCAGTCTTCACATAGCTTGGTTTTTAATCAAATTCTGATATAGGTAATCACTTCTTCCTCCTTGATACAATATCTCCACTTTGTTTTAAGGATATTCCAATCTCTAGATTTTCCTCATATCTCACTGGTTTCTCCTTCTCAGTGTCTTTGGTGAACCCTTCCTCCAGTTTCCCAATTCTAAACTTTGAACAACTCTAAGGCTCAGTCCTTAGACCCCCTATGCATTCATTATTCATCACTCTCATTAATACCTCTCTTGTCCAAGGTATGATTCCTAGCCTGGATTATAACAATTATCTTCTTAACTTGACTCACCACTTCTACATTTGATTGTACTCTGTCCTCCACACTGTAGCCACAGTGATATTTCTAAAGGAGTATGTTATTTCTTTGCTTAAAACTGGTGATTTGTCCCTCTACCAAGGTAAAAACTTTACCATAAGGTCCTTATGATTTTACTCCTGCCCATCTCCCTAACTTCTCCTGTACTCTCCTGTATGAGCCACTGTACTCACTCGTATTGATCTTTCTGATTTTTTTAAAATTTGCCAGACATGCTCCCACCTGGATATGTTTACATTTGCTTCATTTTGCCTGGAATGGCCCTTGCCCAGATATCTGCATGTCTCTCTCCTTAACTTCTTTCAAGAATCTGCTCAAACATCACTTCTCAGTTATGTCTTCCCTGACCATCCTTTTATGCTATCTGCAATACTACTGTTCATGTGCCCTACTTCCCCCCATAGCACTCAAACTGCACTTTACTTACTGTACCTCCTTACCAGAAACACTTGAATGAAAACTCCTTAGGGTTTGTATTTCTGTCTGATTTTTTTGCCTAACTTCTAACTTGGTATGTATCTGGGGTTCCATGAGTATTTGTTAAGTAAGTTAATGAATGACCAAATTACATTAATAACACAAAACTGTCTCATTTTTCTCTAAACAGCACAGCACAGAGGAGAAAGTTATGATAAATTAAAAAAAAAAACCTCTCAAAGTTATTTAGAATTCAAAGGAAGAAAGTCTAGAGAATCATGGATAAAATTCAAGTCCTATAATTGCTGATTTCTGGCTGTGATGCCTTATAGTTTTTATGTATATATATATGTAAATAATTTTTAATTTTTTTNTCAGATCCCATTTTAAAAACTGCTTTTTATCAACATGATTTTTCTGCTTCCTGTAGAATTTGAAAGCATTTATTTTGAAGTACACATGGTATTATAGTTGCCCGGTGTCCAAATAAAGCCTCCCAAAGCTTAATTATTTCTTAGTCAAGTCCATGAAACCTGCTGTGAAATGTAAATATGAAAGCTGTTTCTCACTTTTTCATTATGTTACCAGTAAAATAAAAGTGTTAAAAAAGTTTTCTGTGTTCTTCTGCACTGTTTACTTTATCTTATTATTTTTTCTGCTTTATATGATTTAAGGTGTTTTCTTCCTCTGTATTTGTAAGGTTTATTTCCTTTTCCAGCCTTCATGAAGACTTATCAAATGGTTCTTTTGCTTAGTCTTAGCATAACATCTGGTACAGTATAGGCCCTCAGTAAATTTTGAATGAATAAAGAAGTATTCATTAAAAAAATTAAATCTCTTTCCCTCACGTTTCTCAAAGGGTAATTTGCAAAGCACTTGCATCAGAATTGCTGGGATGCTTTTTTAAAAAAATACACATTCCTGTTATCCACCCATGACATACTGAATAGCATGGAAGCACTGAAACCTGAGAAAAGTTATTTTAATCTGCTATTGTTTGTCACGCTGTGTGTTATAGATGCTATGATAAATAACTGAGATGTTTTCTATCCTGTGAAAGAGTTCAACATACAAAGAGGAACAGGGTATGGATAACAGATGACTAAACAAATGGTTAATTGTGGGATGTGGTTAATGCTATAGAAGAATAGATACGGTGCTTTGATAAGTAATAACAGGATTATCTGCTTTCTATTGGGTATTCAGGAAAGTTCTTTCTGGGGGGTAACGTTTGAGAATGAAGATACTTAAAACCATAGGACTCCGCTACATTTAGAGGTTGGAAAGAGGAGGGTACCCTAATGAGGGTATTTGGAGAGTGAACAGAGGCAGGACAAGAGTGTGATGAGCTGTTTCATCTGGACCCTGACAACCTTACATGTTTTCCTGTAGACCACATAGGCCAACCTAAAGGTTCATGTATAAATGTGGATGAAAATATTATTTATTTCATAGTCAAGCATGCTCAATAAATGTTAAATATTTTCTATTATTTTAACTTAGATTGCTTGGAAAATAGAGACTTTTTAGTTCTTTATTTTTCCATTATTACTTATTTTTGGAAGAATTTCTTGTTCATGTTCTTTGACAATGTTATGATGCTCCATCCATCTTTTTCTTATTGGTTTTCAAAATCTTGACCTTAAAATCTCTATCTGCAAAATAAAATTGTATCAGGTGATCTTTAAAAGGCTGTTCTAGCTTGTATTCTTCATATTTCGAAGTGTCTTAAAGCCAGAAGCATTACACTGAGAAGGATCTGGACCCCTAAGTGTTTTGGACCCCTAAGTTTCCAAAAGCAGTTGGAAATTGTACTTTATGAAAATGATAGCCTGCATTTGCAAGTCTGTTTTTTTTTCTTGTTAGAAAACATAATATTCTACATATTTATGTCTAAATTGCTTAGTTTTCACTGGTTAGAAGAAAGTGTTTTATGAATAACACCTTAAGTTAGTCATTTCTTCAAAGCCATAATCTCTTGCTTTGAGATTCAATTGTTTGTCTTTGCAAAGGAGTAATATCAGATGATGCACTTAAACTTGATAAAAGTAAACTTTCCACTCAGACTGTCCTGGGTAATTTCTTTGCTGCTAAATTTTCTCCTTGTAATTAGTAATGGTACTAGTTGCAGTAACCTACATGATTGAGATCAGCAACATAAGATCAAGAGTAGAAATAATCCATTTTCTCTGCGTTTAGGTCATAACCCATCTGTAGGCCAACAACAAAAACTACATATGCTTGTTACTTCTTTTTCTCCAGATTCTCTATGGGATACATCCTGGCTGTAGCAAACCTTCCTGGAATTTTAATTAAGACCTCAGTCACCTATGGTCATTAACTAAACTCACTTACAGAGTTGTATGAAAAGCATGAATTTAGATATATGGGGACCCCTGGAGAAGATATGATCTCTGCACACATGGCCAAGTTAGGACATGCTATTTACTGAGAGACACATTGCTATACCTTAAATTGGTGCCAGGGTACTAAGGTTGTAGTAATTTAACCTGAGTGTCAATTCTCTCATCTGAAAAATAGGAATAATAATGCTGTGAAGTGGGCATTGTTATTATTTTGACATATTTTTTTTTCATATTTATATAGCCAAACCTTTCAGGTTTTTTCCCCTTACAATGTTTTTTATTTCATGTGTTGTAGGAAAATGCCTGATTAGATAAATAAATACTTGCCCAACTTGCATTTTATAGTACTTTTATCATTTTTCTTTTTACATTTATCTCTTAAATCTTCTTGAAATTTATTTTACTCTTTGGTGTGAGGCAGGAACCTAATCCTTCTGTCTTTTCAAATACTTAGCCATTTGCAATACCATTTATTTGAGTAATCCATCATTCTGCCACTGTTTGTTGTGCCAGTTTCTTTTTTTGTGTGTGTGCCAGTTTCATATGTACTGTTGTGTATAAACACAGAAATGCAGCAATATATCTTTATTTCTCCATTCTGTTCCGATTGTTTGTCTACCTAATCCTTTATCAGTGTGAAACTTTTTAATTACTGTTGCTTTATAATACACATTAATATATGAGTCCCTTTTTTGCTTTGCTTAGCTAAATTTGCCCATCTATTATTGCATGTAAAACTCAGAATCATTTTCTTAGGTTCTGAAAACCACATTAACAAATATGTTAGAGGTGGGCTTTCACTATTCCATTATTTTAACTCCCTATCTATAAGTATAAATCTGATTTTGGTGTTGACCATCTGGTGATGTCCATGTGTAGAGTCTTCTCTTGTGTTTTTGGAAGAGGGTGTTTGCT
>SJXQ01011604.1:0-71124 GCA_006408695.1 Aepyceros melampus | reverse complement strand
TGATTATATACTAAGAATGAAATTATTCTGGATTATATGGCGATTCTGTGTTTAACTTTTGAGTACTTATCAAACTTTAGCACAGTGCATGCAAAATTTTACAGTGCTGCTAATAATATACAAAGGTGTCTTTCCTCAGTGCTTGTTACTTTCCTTTAAAAAATTGTAGGTATCCTTGTGTGTGAAGTAGTATCTTAGTATTGACTTAGTAATCTGTGTATTCGCAAGTCACTAATAATACTGAGCATTTTCTCCTATACTTGGTGGCCATTTGTGTATCTTCAAAAAAAAGTCTAGGCAAGTCCTCTGTTCATTTTTTAAGTTGGGTTTTTGTCTTTTTATTGTTGAGTTCTAAGGGCTATTTACATACTCTTTATTTAGCACAGGTATGATTTGCAAATATTTATCTATTCTCAGATATTTTTTTCACTTTACTGATAATGTCCATTTGTGCATAGAAGTTTTTTCATTAAGTCCAGTTTATCTTTTTCTTATTTATTTCTCATGCTTTTGGTGTCATATCTAAGAAAAACTATTGTGAAATCCAAAATTGTAAAAAAAAAAATCTACCACTTTTCTTTTTCTCAAAGAAAAAGATTTGAGGTAATTTTCAGAAAGCATTTTGAGTTAGGGGTCCAGATCTATTCTTTGCATGTAATTGTCTTTAGTTGTCCCGGGACCTTTCATTAGAAAGGTCACTTTGGGTGATTTTGTCATCGTTGTTGAAAATCATTTGCTGTTAATGTACGAGTTTATTTCTAGACTCTCAGTTCTATTCCATTTGTGTGTGTTCTATCATTTTATAGTATTATACTGTTTTGATTATTGTAGCTTTGTAAGGAGTTTTGAAATTTGTAAGTGTGAGTACTCCAGCTTTATTCAGTTTTTTCAGCACTATGTTATTTATTTGAGACCCCCTTGAAATTCCATGTGAATTTGAGGATTGTCATCCACGTCTTCAAAACAAGTTGGCAGGATTTTGATTCAGAATACACTGGATCTATAGATTGCTTTGGACTATATTCTCATCTTAATAATACTGTCTTCCAGTTCTAGAATATAGGATGTCTTTCCCTCTGTGTAGGTCTCTTATTTCTTACAGTAGTGTTTTATAATATTGATGTATAAGTTTTCCACCTCCTGGGTTAACTTTCAGTTCAGTTCAGTTCAGTCGCTCAGTCGTTTCCGACTCTTTGCGACCCCATGAATCGCAGCACGCACCAGGCCTCCCTGTCCATCACCATCTCCCGGAGTTCACTCAGACTCACGTCCATTGAGTCCGTGATGCCATTGAGCCATCTCATCCTCTGCCGTCCCCTTCTCCTCCTTCCCCCAATCCCTCCCAGCATCAGAGTCTTTTCCAATGAGTCAACTCTTCACATGAGGTGGCCAAAGTACTGGAGTTTCAGCTTCAGCATCATTCCTTCCAAAGAAATCCCAGGACTGGTCTCCTCTAGGATGGACTGGTTGGATCTCCTTGCAGTCCAAGGGACTCTCAAGAGTCTTCTCCAATACCACAGTTCAAAATCATCAATTCTTCAGCGCTCAGCCCTCTTCACAGTCCAACTCTCACATCCATACATGACCACAGGAAAAACCATAGCCTTGACTAGACGGACCTTAGTCGGCAAAGTAATGTCTCTGCTTTTGAATATACTATCTAGGTTGGTCATAACTTTACATCTGGAATTTTGGGGATTATCATGTAGATAAAATTGTTTTCCTAATAAAATTTTGGAAATTTTCATTGCTGCTGTATAGTTGTAACTGATTTTTTGTGTGTTGATGTTGTATCCTGTATGCTGAATTCCTTTTTTAGCTCTAGTAATATCTATGTATTCTCAGGTTTCTCTCCCTCTCCTACTCTCTCCCTCCCTATTCCTATTCCCCTCCCTGCCATGTGTATATAAACACACACACTCATGTAAGCTACAATTAGATAAATAACTTTTTCTTTTATAATGCAGGTGCCTCTTCACAGTCCAACTCTCACATCCATACATGACCACAGGAAAAACCATAGCCTTGACTAGACGGACCTTAGTCGGCAAAGTAATGTCTCTGCTTTTGAATATACTATCTAGGTTGGTCATAACTTTACATCTGGAATTTTGGGGATTATCATGTAGATAAAATTGTTTTCCTAATAAAATTTTGGAAATTTTCATTGCTGCTGTATAGTTGTAACTGATTTTTTGTGTGTTGATGTTGTATCCTGTATGCTGAATTCCTTTTTTAGCTCTAGTAATATCTATGTATTCTCAGGTTTCTCTCCCTCTCCTACTCTCTCCCTCCCTATTCCTATTCCCCTCCCTGCCATGTGTATATACACACACACAATCATGTAAGCTACAATTAGATAAATAACTTTTTCTTTTATAATGCAGGTGCCTTTTATTCTTTTTTCTTGCCTAATTGCTCTCTCTAGATTTTCTGTAGAACATCCTTGCCTTGTACTTTACCTTAGTGGGAAAACTTTCAATATTTAACTATTAAACATGCTGCTAGCTTTGCGTTTTTCATAAAGGCCTTCGTTAGATTGAAGTTTTTGAGTTTATTCCTAGTTTATTGAGTGTTTTATGATAAAAATTTTGGATTTTATCAGATTCTTTATCTGTGTCAATTGGGATGATCATGTAGTCCCCCCCTTCTATTTGTATGGTACATTACTTTGATTGGTTTTTTTATACTTTTAGCTACCTTTTTGGTTCCTGGGATATATCCCACTTTATTACGGTGAATAGTATTTTCATATAGTGCTGCAAGTTTTTGCTAGCATTTTGTTGAGGATGTTTGTGTCTGCATTCAAGAGTTATTATCTTTTATTTCATTGTCTTAGTAATGTCTCTGACTTTGATACCACAGATTGATTCAAAAGTGTTGCTTTCTTTCTGTTTTTGAAATAGTTTGAGAAGAATTGGTTTAATTTTTCTTTAACTATTTTGTAGTATTCATCAGTGAAGCCATCTTACCTTGAGATTTTCATTATTGGAAGTTTTCAATTAATAACTGAATATCTTTACTTGTTACAGTTTTCTTTAGATTTTCTGTTTCTTCTTCAGTTTGTAATGCATGTGTTTACAGGTATTTTTCATTTTTGTCTAGCTTGCAAAATTTGTTCATATATAATTTTTCTTAGAATTAGCTTATCATTTTTACTTCTGTAAGTTTGGTAGTGATGTCCTGTGTTTTTTTCTGATTTTAGAAATTTGAATCTTCTTTTTTTTTAATCTAGCTAGAAGTTTGTCAGTTCTTTTAGTCTTTACAAAACTTGACTTTTCTTTCCCTTGCTTTTCTCTATTTTCTAAATTCCCTCTGTCATTAATATTCACTTTAATCTTTCCAAAAGGTTTTCTTCCTTCTGTCACTTTTGATTTAGTTTGCTCCTTTCTTGTCCATTCAGGTATATAGTTGTCTTATAAATTTAGGCTCTTTCTCTTTTGTTTTTTCAGGTAGGCATGTAGTGATGATAAATATTCCTCTGCTTTCACTTAATCTCATATGGTTTGGTGTGTTCTGTTTTTATTCTAATTCTCACTATGTTTTCCAATTTTCCTTTTGATATCTTCTTTATCCTGGTGGCCTTTTAGGAGTGTGTTGTTTAATTTCTACATTTTTGTGAACATTCCACTTTTACTTATGCTACTGATTTCTTCAGTAGCTTCATCCTCTTGTGATTATAGATGTTTTGTGTGATGCCATTTCTTTTTAACTTATGAATAATTGTCTCATGTCCTAAAATATTGTCCATCCTAGAAAATGATCCATGTGTACTTGATAAAAATGGGTATTTTGTTTCTGTAAATGGAGCGTTATGTATATCTATTGAATTTAGTTGGTTTATAGAGTCGTCAAATTCTGTTTCTTTCTTAATCCTCTGTCTAGAAACGATCTATTATCGGAAGTAAGGTAACGAAATCTCGAAATATTATTGTAGAGCTATCTATGTCTCCCTTAATCCTGTCAGTGTTTGCTTTATGTATTTTCTGCACCGTTTTTGGTATGAAACAGTTTTGATAATTATTGTATCTTCTTGGTGATTTGATCCTTTTCAGTTCAGTTCAGTCCCTCAGTTGTATCTGACTCTTTGTGACCCCATGAATTGCAGCACGCCAGGCCTCCCTGTCCATCACCAACTCCCAGAGTTCACTCAGACTCACGTCCATCAAGTCGGTAATGCCATCCAGCCATCTCATCCTCTGTTGTCCCCTTCTCCTCCTGCCCCCAATCCCTCCCAGCATCAGGGTCTTTTCCAATGAGTCAACTCTTCACATGAGGTGGCCAAATTACTGGAGCTTCAGCTTTAGCATCATTCCTTCCAAAGAAATCCCAGGGCTGATCTCCTTCAGAATGGACTGGTTGGATCTCCTTGCAGTCCAAGGGACTCTCAAGAGTCTTCTCCAACACCACAGTTCAAAAGCATCAATTCTTCGGCGCTCAGCCTTCAGGAATATGTAATTTCCTTTTTCTCTTAAACAGTTTTGGACTTAAAGTCTATTTAGACTGAATAAGTCTCAGCTTTTTTAAAATTACAATTTCCATAGAATAACTTTTTCTCTTTCAACCTAGTTGCTTCATTTGGTCTAAAGTGAGTCTCTTCCAGAAATTGCATATAGTTGGATCGTGTTTTGTTTATTCATTCTGCCAGTCTCTGTGTTCTGATTGTAGAGTTTAATCCATTCACGTTAAAAGTAATTACTGACAAGAAAGGACTTATTTCTGCTATTTTTCTGTTTCTTGTATCTTGCTTGTTTTTAAGACTTCTTCCAAAAATTACTTCCGCAAGTTTTTGCTTGATCACTCATTTTCTTTAGTTGGACTGCCTTTTGAAGCTGCCAGTAGTCGTGCCGATGTTGATCTATTCATATTTTTAAACTTGTATTTCTCTTTTTCATAATGAACAGTTTCTATAAATAGATAAGTCTTTGTGTTTACTGACATATTCTACTTTGTCTTTATTCTGCTGTTAGGCACATCCGGGTTTGTTTTGTTTTACTTCAGGTAGTTTACCTTTGGGTTCTAAAATTTTTAGTTGTTGTATTTTGGGTGAAGTGAGTGAAGTGAAAGTTGCTCAGTCATGTCTGACCCTCTGCAACCCCATGGACTATGCAGTCCTTGGAAGTCTCCAGGCCAGAATACTGGAACGGGTAGCCTTTCCCTTCTCCAGGGGCTCTTCTCAACCCAGGGATCAAACCCAGGTCTCCTGCACTGCAGGTGGATTCTTTACCAGCTGAGCCACAAGGGAAGCCCAAGAATACTGAGTTGGGTAGCCTATCTCTTCTCCAGCCCATCTTCCCAACCCAGGAATTGAACCAGGGTGGTTGTGGTTTAATCACTAAGACGTGACCACCTCTTGCAATCCCATGGACGGTAGCCTGCCAGGCTTCTCTGTCCATCGGATTCTTAAGACAAGAATACTAGAGTGGATTGCCATTTCCTTCTCCAGAGGATCTTTCTGACCCAGGAATCTACCCTGGGTCTCCTGCATTGCAGGCAATATACTTATGCTCGCTGCTTTAAAGTCTTTATGTGCTAACTACCACATCTCCGTTATTTTGAATGTTTTTATTAGAGTTTTTCTCTTGACTATGTGTTAATTTTCTGTATCTTTAACAAGCTAATTATTTTTATGATATGCTGAACTTTATTGACAGTGCTGTGTAGAGTCTTCTGGATTTTTCTTCCTCTAAAGAGTATTGATTTATATTCGAATAATATGCTAGATTCAAAATCTAAACTGCCTCTTCCACTGTGGGCAGCATCTTCTTTGTTCAGCGTTCCAACTCTTTCTGGTTTTGAACTTCTTACAATATTATTGAGTTATGTGAAGGCCACACATCAGCCGGTCATTTGCATGGAGTTTATATGCAGATTTTAGAACTCTTGTTCTGTTTCTGCCTGTTTCCTTGAATTTCTGCCATTACTTACTTATCTCCTGGTGGCCCAGAAGTCTGTCGTCTTATTTTTTGTAGCCAGTCAGACATGATTTTTGCTTTCGTTGTCACCGCCCGTGTGCCGTGTGGACTGGCCGAGGCTGCTGCTGACACAGGGCTACAACAGTGCTTTCGCCCAGCACAGCCTCCTTCCCTCAGGCGAGCTGCCCAGTGCTTGCCTGCCACATAATGTATATTGCCTCTTGCAAACGTTATCACTGGTTCTACAGATTGATTAATTCAATATAGCTAGTACTAGAATGCTTTGCTACCTTTTTTTTTTTTTAATCATTGTAAACATTTTCCGTGGTACATTTTTTGGCTTAATATTGTATAATCTAATTGTTTATTTTCTCTGTTTCCTCTTATAAAAGTCTTAACAGCATCACAACCAGGAAAAAATTCTCTAGTAATTTATTATTTCAAATTTTGTTTCTTTACTCTCAGATCCATGAAATAAGGGTACATGTGTGTGTGTGTATGTGTGTGTGTTTATGTAGATACTTATATGTGTCTGTATATGTATACTTATATGATGTATGTATACACACAAATTTACATATATATACACATATATGTTGCTCCCTGGTGGCTCAGATCGTTAAGTGTCTATCTGCAATGTGGGAGACCTGGGTTCAATCTTTGGGTCAGAAAGGTCCCCCAGAGAAGGAAATGGCAATCCACTCTAGTACTATTGCCTGGAAAATCCCATGGACAGAGGAACCTGGTAGGCTACAGTCCATGGGGTCACAAAGAGTTGGACACAACTGAGTGACTTCACTTTCACTTTCACACATATATGTACAGTCACATAAATATATATATATATATATATATGTCTTTTACAGGATCCTCTTTTTTGTTTTACTGCTCTATTGTAATTAAATATCTTGATATGAAGAGAGAGTAAACAGCCTTCCTTTTTTCTTTTAATTGATTTGTCAAGTAACATAAAATCATTGAGGTTTTATTTGTGAGTTCAGTGCAGGCATAGATTAATTTGTTTAAAACTTGCATTTTTCCATTAACAGCGTAAAGTTGAATTTTTAAAAATTCAATCTGAGAGTCTGTCCAGTGATATGCTAGTTTAACTGATTCATGTTATTGAAAATTGTATCTGTGAGATTCATTCACACTTTTGTGGTTCTAGCACAATTAAATTTTTTTTTCTTTTCTGGGTGTAATACTCTATTTTATGAATATATCAAGGGGGATGTATCTGTTTTATTGTTGGTTGAAATTTTTTTCTACTCTTCAGTTTTTCTGCTGTGACAAACAGTGGTGTTGTGAGTATTTTTGTTTGTATATCATAGGTCTTTGGTGAATATTGGATCTTAAGAAATACATTTAAAAAAAAAAGAAATACATTAAAATATGTCAAACTGGATCAATATGTCAAATTTAGAAAACACTTTTACAACAACAGTGTAGGACATATCCTGTTGTTCTGTATATATGCTAATTCTTGGCATGTTGTTGTTCAGTTGCCTGCTTGTGTCTGACTCTTTGCAACCCCATGGCCTCCCTATCCCTCACCATCTCCCGAAGTTTGTCCAAGTTCATGTCCATTGCATCAGTAATGACATCCAGCCATCTAATCCTCTGATTACCCTTCTCCTTCTGCCCTTAATCTTTCCCAGCATCAGGGACTTTTCCAGAGAGTCAGCTGTTTTTGTCAGGTGACCAAAATACTGGCACTTCAGCATCATTCCTTCCAATGAATATTCAGGGTTGATTTCTCTTAAGATTGACTGGTTTAATAATCTCCTTGCTGTCCAGGGGACTCTCAGGAGTCTTCACCAGCACCACATTTCAAAAGCATCCAGTCTTTGGTGATCTGCCTTCTTCATAGTCCAGCTTTCACATCCGTATGTGACCACTGGGAAGACTGTGGCCTTGACTGGATGGATCTTTGCTGGCAGAGTAATGTCTCTGCTTTTCAACACACTGTCTAGGTTTGTCACTCTTGAGATAACCAAACTTTAAATATTGGCAGTCTGATGAGTATGTCATGCATCACATTTTTATGGTAAACTGTTTCAAAGATTTAATATTTTAAGCATATTAAAAGGTACAAATTAGTGGCAGTATGCATATTCACTTTGTTGTGTGTTCATACCTTTCATGTCCAGAACTTTTTCATCTTCCTGAACTGAACTTCTGTGCCTGTGTGACACTAACTCCCCATTTCCCCTCCCCTTCAGTGCTGGCAACCACCGTGCTTCTTTCTGTCCCTGAAGATATGACTGCTCCAGGCACCTATGTGAATGAAATCATACAGCATTTGTCCTTTTGTGATTGGCTTATTTAACTTGGCATCTATGTTGTAGGATATGTCAGAATTTCCTTCCTTTTTAAGGCTAAATAATATTCCACTGCATTTGTGTGTGTGTGTGTGTGTGTGTGTGTGTGTGTATCACATTCCCACCTCCAACCTGTATAGTGTGTGACTATAACACATTTTCATCCCATTCCACAGCACTTTTCGTAAGTTCATATTCCCACATTAATACATTTTCATTATCCACATGTGCATGCCACATTGTCTTTATCCCTTCATCTGTCAGTAGACATTGAGTTGCTTCCATCCCTTGGCTGTTGTGGGTAATGCTACACTGGTTGAACATGGGTGCAAATACCTCTTCAAGAGCCTGCTTCTGGTTCTTTTAGATAAATACTCTGTTAGGTTGGGCTGCATAACAAAATTCCAAACTGAATGGATTAAACACCAAAATTCATTTTTTGCACTTCTGAAGATTGGAATCCCAAGTTTGAGGTATTGGTGATTCGTTTCTGATGCGTGCTCTTCTGGCTTGCATGTGGCATAGGAGGCCACTTTCCCATTGTCCTTACATGGTCTTTTCTTGGTTCAAGAAAAAGTTTCGGTTTTTGATGTAGTTCAGTTTATCTGTTTGTCTTTTGTCCTTATCCTTTTGTTATTGTTCAGTTGGTAAGTTGTGTCGGACTGTTTACGGCGGCACACAGGCTTCCCTGTCCTTGGTTATCTCCCACAGCTTGCTCCAACTCGTTGCCATTGAATTGGTGATATCATCCAATGATCTCATCTTCTGTCAAATCCTTATTCACCCTCTCTCAACTTGTATTTTGTTGTCATATAAAAAATAATTGTAAAATCTGAAGTCTTGAACCTTCTTCCTGTTTTCTTCCAAGAATTTTACAGTTTTAGCTCTTATGTTTAGGTCTTTGATCCATTTTGAGTTAATTTTTATATATATTGTGTAAGGTGAGAGTGCAGCCTCCTTCATTCTCATGTCTCATGTTTTCCCGGCACCATTTGTGGAAAAACTGTCCTTTCCTCATTGGATGATCTTGGTATCCTTGTTAAAAATTATTTGAGAGTTTCCTTCTAAGCTTTCTATTCCTTTTGTCTGTGATTCTGTCTTTATGCCAGTATCAGGTCATTTAAATTACTGTAGATTTGGAGTATTTAAATCAACAAATGTGAGATGTTCAACTTTATTCTTTCACAAATTTGTTTAGGCTATTTTGAATCCCTTGAGATTTCAAATGAGTTTTGTGATGGATTTTTCTGTCTCTGAAAACACCACCACTGAGATTTTGATAGAGATTTCATAGAATCTATAGGTTTCAGAGACAGATTTCACAGCTAATTTTTAGTAGTACTGACATTTGCTGCTGCTGCTGCTAAGTCGCTTCAGTCATGTCCAACTCTGTGCGACCCCATAGACAGCAGCCTACCAGGCTCCCCTGTCCCTGGGATTCTCCAGGCAAGAACACTGGAGTGGATTGCCATTTCCTTCTCCAATGCATGGAGTGAAAAGTGAAAGTGAAGTCACTCAGTCGTGTCCGACTCTTCGCGACCCCATGGACTGCACCCTACCAGGCTCCTCTGCCCATGGGATTTTCCAGGCAAGAGTACTGGAGTGGGGTGCCATATTAATAATAATAACTGACATATTAATAATATTAATATTAAAGAACATGGGATATCTTGCCATTTATTTGTCCTTGGTTTATTTCTGCAATTTTTGGTAGTTTTCAGTACACAAGAAATTGCCTCCATGGTCAAGTTACAATAACATGCGTTTTTGATGCTGTTGTAAGTAGAGCTGCTTTTCTTTTTTTTTCATTTCCTTTACAGATTGTCTGGTCTATAGAAACACCACTATTTTTGTGTGTCAATTTTGTATCCTGCACCTTTGCTGAATGTTAGTATTTTTTAGTGTCAGTATTTTTTAGTGTGGAATCTTTAGGATTTTCTTCATATAAGATCAGTTTAGTTCAATCACTCAGTCGTGTACAAGCCTTTGCGACCCCATGGACTGCAGCACATCAGGCTTCCCTGTCCTTCTTCATCTTCCAGAGTTTGCTGAAGCTCATGTCCATTGAGTCAGTGATGTTATCCAACCATCTCATCCTCTGTCATTTCCTTCTCCTCCTACCTTCAACCTTTCCCAGCATCAGGGTCTTTTCTAAGGAATCAGTTCTTTGCGTTAGGTGGCCAAAACATTGGCGTTTCAGCATCAGTCCTTCCAATGAACATTCAGGACGGATTTCCTTTAGGATTGACTCGTATGATCTCCTTGCAGTCCAAGGACTCTCAAGGGTCTTCTCCAGCACCACAGTTCGAAAGCATCAAATCTTCAGCTCTCAGCTTTGTTTATAGTCCACTTCTCACATCCATACATGACGCTGGAAAAACCATAGCTTTGACTAGATGGACCTTTGTTGGCAAAGTAATGTCTCTGCTTTTGAATATGATATCTAGGTTGGTCATAAGTTTCCTTCCAAGGAGCAAGCATCTCATGGCTGCAGTCACCATCTGCAGTGCTTTTGGAGCCCCCCAAAATAAAGTCTGTCACTGTTTCCACTGTTTCCCCATCTATTTGCCATGAAGTGATGGGACCTTAGTTTTCTGAATGTTGAGTTTTAAGCCAGCTTTTGCACTTTCCTCTTTGACTTTCATCAAGGGGCTCTTTAGTTCTTCAGTTTCTGCCATAAGGATGGTATCATCTGCATATCTGAGGTTATTGATATTTCTCCCAGCAATCTTGGTTCCAACTTGTGCTTCATCCAGCCTATCATTTCTCATGATGTACTCTGCATATAAAATATAGAGCCTTGACATACCTCTTTTCTGTTTGGAACCAGTCTGTTGTTCCATGTCCAGTTCTAACTGTTGCTTCCTGACCTGCATACAGATTTCTCAGGAGGTAGGTCAGATGGTCTAGTATTCCCATCTCTTTAAGAATTTTCCAGAGTTTGTTGTGATCCACACAGTCAAAGGCTTTGGTATAGTCAATAAAGTAGAAGTAGATGATTTTCTTTAACTTTGTTGCTTTTTCTATGATCCAATGGATGTTGGCAATTTGGATCATACCTGCTATAAATAGGGATAACATCACTCTTCCTTTTCTGCCTGAGTCCAGCTCCAGCAGCCAGGGATCAGCCTGAAGGAGTGAGTGATGTCGGCGGACGATGATGCAGCCTCTGACTCATAGTACGGAACTACATGTTTATTTCAAGCTTCATGTTTTCTTTTGTACATTGACAAAAGCATTAGGTCAGAGGTTTGACAGTTTTAGTTTTCCCCACCCAGATTTATTATCTCCAGAAATCATTGTTAACCTTCAAACAGAGTTCTTGCTTCAGCGGTTCTCTCAGAATCAGCTTTACTATCTATTATCTACTTTCTCTTATGTGTCCTATATTTACTTGTGATTACGTTGTAACTCATGCCACATTCCTCAGTTTATTTCTTATCTTTCTAAATCCCGTTTGCCCCTGGCATCTTAAAATCACTATCTCCTAAAAAGGCTTCTAGCTATTCTTAATTATTCCTAAACCCTAAACTCAGCAAACTTCTTTTGCCATAAATATTTCCCTCACAAACAGGTCTCAGATAACAATCCTTCCCATGGCCTCAAGCTGCAGCCTACATGCTCATCCTGGGACATTCTTTGTAAAGATCCTTGAACAAATGTCAATGGTTATTTTATAGATTATTTTCTGGGCACAACTGCAGAAGGCTTTATATTTTCTCATGCTTCTCTCAAGCTCCTTAACATTCTTTCCTGCCAACTCAACTGAAGAAAGGAAAGAACAAGTAAGAATCACAAGGCCTAACTCCTTCATTCTGTGAGATGAGGAGAGGGGGTTGGGGCTGTGCCTCCATTTTGTCAGTAATGCCTAATGTGGCTCCCGACACTTTACCATTTGAATTTGCTTCCTTTTTCTTGTCTAATTGCTCTGGGAAAGCCTCTCACTACTGTGTTCAATGGAAGTAGAGATGGTCGTCATCTTTTTCTAATCCTGATGTTGCAAGAAAATGTTAAGCTCCCATCTCAAGGGGTTTCCTAGTCCAACTTCTCACTGAGAGCATGCTCAGTGTCTTATAGTTTGTTATAGTTTGATCTTTATTTGTTTCCCAAATTCTTGATTTGTTTGAGCACTATTTTGTGGATCAATAAAATAGCAATCATTGGATATTTGTATATTTTCTTTTGGGCCTGTTTTTAGTTTTCTGTCTTTTTCTCATTGATTGATATGAATTATGTATGTTTTCTGAATGATAGTCCTCTGGTGGCGACATCAGTTCAGTTCAGTCCCTCAGTCGTGTCTGACTCTTTGTGACCCCATGAATTGCAGCACGCCAAGCCTCCCTGTCCATCACCAGCTCCCGGAGTTCACTCAGACTCATGTCCATCGAGTCAGTGATGCCATCCAGCCATCTCATCCTCTTTTGTCCCCTTCTCCTCCTGCCCCCAATCCCTCCCAGCATCAAAGTCTTTTCCAATGAGTCAACTCTTCACATGATGTGGCCAAAGTACTGGACTTTTAGCTTTAGCATCATTCCTTCCAAAGAAATCCCAGGGCTGATCTTCTTCAGAGTGGACTGGTTGGATCTCCTTGCAGTCCAAGGGACTCACAAGAGTCTTCTCCAATACCACAGTTCAAAAGCATCAATTCTTCGGTGCTCAACTTTCTTCACAGTCCAATTCTCACATCCATACGTGACCACAGGAAAAACCATAGCCTTGACTAGACGGACCTTAGTCGGCAAAGTAATGTCTCTGCTTTTGAATATGCTATCTAGGTTGGACATAACTTTTCTTCCAAGGAGTAAGTGTCTTTTAATTTCATGGCTGCAGTCACCATCTGCAGTGATTTGGGAGCCCCCCAAAATAAAATCTGACACTGTTTCCACTGTTTCCCCATCTATTTCCCATGAAGTGATGGGACCAGATGCCATGATCTTCCTTTTCTGAATGTTGAGCTTTAAGCTGCAATTATTTCCTATGTTTCCTGCTTGACTATTGTCACTTTTATGATTCTTTTTATTAAGTTTTTAATTTTAATAGTAAATGAATCAATTATTTTCTATTATGTCTAGTCACTTTCTTTTTAAAGAAATTAGTCCCCATCTAAAATTTATGAAGATCTTTTTCCTGTATTTCCTTATCATTTCTTATATGTTGATACTGATCAGTCACCAATGCTTCCTTCTCTTCTTATTGAAATAATCAAAATTTAATTCGGCTACTCTTTTAACTGTAGCTGTGAGATATTCCATTCCCTGAGACTTAAGCCTGGAAGATAATTTCACTAATTTTGTACTTTAATAATATTTTAGCATTTTTCCTCAATTTTGCTTAAGAGAAAACAAAATATTTCAGAATATTTCCTAGGAGAGAGTATTATAGATAAGGGCCCTGGTCTGATACTCAGTGGTAAAAAATCTGCCTGCTAATGCAGGAGATACAGGTTGAATCCCATGGTCAGGAAGACCCCTTGAGAAGGAAATGGCAACCCACTCCAGTATTCTTGCCTGGGAAATCCCATGGACAGGAGGGCCTGGCAGTCTGTAGTCCATGGGATCACAAGAGAGTTAGACATGACTTAGCGACTAAACAATATACATATACAGTATTTACAAAAGCTTTTTAAATATAAGAATATTTATTAGAATATCACTGCTTATGCTTTGGTTTCGATGGTTTTATGCCCGTTTCCATTCTGTTTGTGACAGTTAAGTAAAAATATGTGTGTAAGACTTCGTGCAGGCTTTCTGTTCTGCTGGTTTAATGATTTAACATTTTTAATACCTTTGCTCAATCTTTCCATATTTGTGCTTCAAGAAATATTAATATATCTCTTTGAGAGAATGTGTACCATGGTCACAACTCCTTTGAGAAACATTATAACATTAGAATTTTACCACATGCATTTTTACTTTAAATACTCTTCTCATTACTGCAGGAAATCAATTTAATTTTGTTTACCAATTTTTTTTCCATCTGGAACATTGATTTTCAAATAAAATATCTGTTAAAACTGAGGAACTCTATGAAACCTAGAACAGAGAATACTTTCTCTGAGTGATGGTTAAGATATTCCTCAATTTGAAAAAATATGTATTTTGAAAGAAATATGAAATTAAATAATATAATATGACCCAGATCAATTAGTGACATGTATTATTAAATTACGGGCTAAAAAATATCTTCTTTCGTGGCCTATGATAACCCATCCTTAGATGTGCTCTTATTAACATCTTTGTGATCCCTTGGCTGATGACACATGCAATAGAAAATGGGAGACCCAAGCCCAATTAGAGGGCTGATGTCTTCCCATGAGCTTCATGGCAGTACACTCATAGAAGAGGTGATGGAGATAGCAGCCGTGCAGGGCACAGGGTTAAGCATTTACTGAGGGCAATGCTTGTCACAAACTTGGTGTTTTCTTTTCTAAGTCATCTGATTTCAGTCCTCACAATAACACTTATGACTTGATTGTCATTGTACCTCTTTTAGAAATGCTCAGTTCCGTTGTGTCCGACTTTTTGCAACTCCATGGACTGGAGCATGCCAGGCCTCCCTGTCCATCACCAATTCCCGGAGTTTCCTAAAACTCATGTCCATTGAGTTGGTGATGCCATCCAACCATCTCATCCTCTGTTGTCCCTTCTCCTCCTGCCTTCAGTCTTTCCCAGCATCAGGGTCTTTTCAAATGAGTCAGTTCTTCGCATCAGGTGGCCAAGAAATGAGGAAGCTAGAACTAAGAGAATTGACTACTTTGCCCATGATCCCAAACTTAATCAACAACAAAGAATGTTTTTAACCTTGGTTTTGTTCTTCCTTTCTTTACTTCCCATCATGCAGAAGGAGCATTGGCAACACTGATGATAGATCCTTATGTTAGGGATGACCAAACTGAGTTACATTTTAGGCTAAGTAATTTTTCCAAAATTATACTTTTAGCCCGTGATAGAAATAGAATTTGAAACCAGATGATTGTTAAAAATTATCTGCAAGTCCTTCCCATATTTGCAGCTATCTTTATACATCTGGAGCATGCTTACAATGGACCATCTGGTAGTCACGTTCTTGTAGAATTTACAGAATGGCCAATAAGCCTTCTAATGTCAACACTGTGGGCTCAGTCTTGGCTTAAGCTTACATGAGGCATTTAGAGGAGTCAAACTCATAGAAACAAATTGTGGAATGGTGGCTGCAGGACCTAGGAAAGGGGAAATAAGGAGGTGTTTAATGGGTGTAGAGGTGCAGTTTGTCCCAGATGCAAAAGTTCTGGAGATTCGTTGTGCAATGATTTGAGTATACTTGACAGTACTCAACTATATACTAAAAAATGGTTAAAATGGCAGCTTTTATGTTATGTGCATTTTACCACATTTAAAACCAAAAAGAAAAAAAGATCTTCTTTGAAAATGTATTCTCCATCTAAAGTTAACTTACGTGGTTTTAGGAGACTGTTACTTATTAACTTATTTTTTATTCACAGTAATCTGCAGCCCTGGATCTTATAACTCCCGTGATGGAATTCACTGCCTTCAGTGCAATAGCAGCCTGGTGTTTGGAGCAAAAGCATGTTTATAGGCCCATTTTGAGCTCGTCGATGGTTTGTCAAACACAAAAGTATATTTTTGAAGTATTAATATATAATAAATCACTATTATGCCAAAATTAAATGTATTAGATTTTACCAAAAAAAAGATGTCATTTTAATTGAAATACTGTATATCCAAATTCTTTATACACAGAACAGCCAATAATATTTATTCATTAATGCCAGACCTATATATGACTCCAAAATATTTCTTGGGTAACTGTTTTTAAGATAATTTCAAATATACTATATTGGGTTAACCCAAAAGGTTTTTATGATTTTTCAAAAATTGTCCATTTTGTCATTATTATATGTTAACTAATCTGAGGCCACCATATTCTTCTACAGTAATTGTAATTTCAGCTTGTTTCAGTCCTTTTCTTTAATTTTATGTGATTTTATTCCTTGCAGTTTGAACTTTCATAGCTCAAAGTCACTTTTTTAAAACTCCCAAGTCTTATTATTGCAATTTTTAGCTACTTTAGTTTGAGACCTAGACCATAAACACACACACACCCCCCCAAACATATTATGGGTTTTTAATACAGTTCACTGTGGTGATCTTAAACTTTTCAGTTTAAAGTCCCTCAAATTATCTTAGAATAGAGCAGTCATTGTAGATGCCTAAATAACATCTGAAGGACTTCTCTGGTGGTCCAGTGGTTAAGAATCTGCCTTGCAATGCAGGGGACACAGGTTCAAGCCCTGCTCGAGGAACTAGGATCCCACATGCCAAAGAGCAACTAGCCTGCACATAACTAGACAGTATCTGCTGTATGCCACAGCTAAGACCCAATGCAGCCAAATAAAGAAATGCATGTTTTTAAAAAATGAATAAATAATTCACCATTGAACTTTTGTGGAGACAAAGAGGAGCTAAGCAGCCCTTCCCCAACAGCCTCTCTAAGGATGAGAGTCCAGCAGCTCTTCTACTCCTTCACTGTTAAAGCGTCTGTCGCAGGCACTGCTACAGCCACCTCACACTCTCTCACCCTGGGGTGTTGTGTTCGAATATGAAAAATTACCACAAATTTAGACATTAATTACAGGGAAGATGTGAGTAAATCACAGAATCAGTAGCTTCTCAGTTTTGTAGTTACTGCTTTATTATATTTGTATCAGCTTTATACTGTCTTTGGAATGTTTCCTGTGTTTCTCTTCATCTTTCCTTTCTTGAGACATGAACACATGTGAATGGCAAATGCACACAGGTTGGATCTGGGCACAAGTGTGCAGGACACTGGACAGCTTACAGAGAGGCATTTACTGACCCTGAGGCCCCGCATGGCATTCTGAAAGGTCCAGTTACTATGTTAGCTTCTCATTTGTTCTCCCTGTGGGTAAGTGTTACCCTGGATTTCTCACAGAAGTACAGAGGCAAGGGAAATGACATTTCTTTGTTAGGCCCTAGTGATGTTTCTCTAACAGGCCCTTTAGACTGTAATCATGTTGTAATTGTTTTCCTCTATTTTTGAGGGGTTTTTCAGGAACCTTCTTTCTACGCTTAAATAACATGTTTCTGCTGTTTTACTATTTGGGTAGCTTATTGTTCTTCTAGCACATGCTTTCTGTAACTCGTAAAAGACCTATTAAGTCTCAATCTGTGAAAGCAGTGCAGCCTCCTCGAGTTTCCAAATTTCTACATTGTATATGTGATGAATTGGGATACATATTCTTTCCTTTGTACTTCCTGAGTTGGGATTAGTTTCTTCTTATTATTTAACAGCTCAGAGGACTTGAATTTCCCATGTGTCTTTGTAAGGAGTGATCAAGATCAGCCCCTAGGTGATCAGCTGGGAAAGCAGCACGGGGTGTTGCGGTGGTGTGGGCAGAAGAGGGCAGAAAGACAGGGGTCCAGGGTGAGAGGAGACAAGGGGCAGAGCAATCAGGGCCAGCTACAGATTCTCACGTCATGGAGGTTGGCCAGGAGCAGGGCCACGCAAATGCCAGGGTGGAGCAAGGCCAGATTTAAGAGTCCAGGTAGAGAGAACAGTTGGTAGAAACTGAAGCAGAGAATAGGCTAGGAGAACAAAGAGAAATGTTCATTATTTCTCTTTCTTGGGTCCCGTAGTGAAATGTTCTTTGCCCTGTTTGATCACGTATCGCATTTATTTTAGTTGCTTGTATGTCTGTCTTTCATATTCAACGATATTCAATACCAGAGTATTCCTAGTTTCCTAGTCTTCTTCATAGCACATAAAGCTGTGAGCTTAGTAAGTTTTCAATTACTGAATAGACTGTTAATGTCCCATCAATATAAATGCTTTAAAACTAAGATAAAAGTTGCATCTATTGTATTGACAGATAGGTTGTGGAATGTTGCAAGTTGTAAGCAGTTGACAGTGTGTATGATTAAAAACTATAAACTAATCCCTAAGATAGATTGTTGACATAAGGCAGTTTCAATGTTTATCATTTTCGTTAATATCAAAATAATATCTTGCATTTATATAATGACTTATTTTTATTGAAAATTTTCTTAAATTACACAGTCTGATGTTTGCATTGACCTGTGAAGTTATGGCAAATATGATTCCATTTCGTATTTTATTGTTTAGATTTTAGATGTGTAATATGTACTCATTTGGCAATATTTCAATTACTGAATAGACTGTTAATGTCCCATCAATATAAATGCTTTAAAACTAAGATAAAAGTTGCATCTATTGTATTGACAGATAGGTTGTGGAATGTTGCAAGTTGTAAGCAGTTGACAGTGTGTATGATTAAAAACTATAAACTAATCCCTAAGATAGATTGTTGACATAAGGCAGTTTCAATGTTTATCATTTTCGTTAATATCAAAATAATATCTTGCATTTATATAATGACTTATTTTTATTGAAAATTTTCTTAAATTACACAGTCTGATGTTTGCATTGACCTGTGAAGTTATGGCAAATATGATTCCATTTCGTATTTTATTGTTTAGATTTTAGATGTGTAATATGTACTCATTTGGCAATATGTAATACTTTGGCCACCTCATGCGAAGAGTTGACTCACTTTGATGCTGGGAGGGACTGGGGGCAGGAGAAGAGGGGGAAGACAGAGGATGAGATGGCTGGATGGCATCACTGACTTGATGGACGCGAGTCTGAGTGAACTCTGGAGTTGGTGATGGACAGGGAGGCCTGGCGTGCTGCAATTCATGGGGTCCCAAAGAGTCGGACACGACTGAGTGACTAAACTGAACTGAACTGAATAGTGGTCCAGTAATTTCACTTAAAGGAACCTATCCAAAGGAAGCAGATTAGAGATCGGTGAAATATTCCATCTAAGGTTACTAATAATAAAAATGGAATTAATAGAAACTTTCTTAATACTTTGGTATTTTTAAGTCTTCTCTATGCTGAGTACCCAGAAGTAGAATTTTATAATCCTTAGGACCGTTTACCAGATTTCTTTCCTAAAGAATTGTACCAATTTATAGTCCCACCAATGATAAATATATCAGAGTACATATTTCACCACACCCTCTCTGAATTCATTTTTTAAATGACTTATTTTGACAGATGGAAATAGTTTCCCATGTCTTTTCCTTCTTGAAGTACTGATGAGGTTGAGCATCTTCTGATACATATAATAGATAATACTTGGTAAGCTTGAAAAGTGAAAGCGAAAGTTGCTCAGTTGTGTCCAGCTCTTTGTGACCCCATGGCCTGTACAGTCCATGGAATTCTCCAGGCCAGAATACTGGAGTGGGTAGCCTTTCCCTTCTCCAGGTGATCTTCCCAACTCAGGGATCTAATCCATATCTCTCATATTGCAGGCAGATTCTTTACCAGCTGAGCCACAAGGGTAAGCTTGGTTAAGCTTGAATCCTAGCAGTTCCAAGGGTGTTTGGTTTCCAAGTGTTACCTACAGTATGTATCAGAAAATTGTATTAGCTGGCTTATAGCAAAAGCTTATCAGGAATGTGCAGTGGTTGTGTCAGAATTACCCAGTGGCGACCCCTCCAGTTAGTTATGTCTTGTATAATCCTCTCTCCTTGAATGTGGGTAGAACTTGTGACTTAATTTTAGACAATAGAAGGTGTCAAAGATGACAGAGTCACTTGCATAATTATATTACACGAGGCTCTGTATTAGTGTCCTGGAGCAAGATATCCTCCTGCTAGCACAGAAAGAGCTGCCGTGTCATAAGTGGACCTATAAGAAGACCAACTGGTAAGGACCTGCAGGGGGCTTGGAGAGCTGAGGGTAGCCTCTGCTGTCAGCTGGCAAGAAAGCAGTGCTTCAGTCCTTAGACTGCAAGGAATTGGATTCTGCCAGAAACTACATGGCTTGGAAGAGGAAACCCTCCTCTAAAAAGGCACCCAGCCCAGCCAACCCCTGCCAACAGCTCTGTCCTGGGCAGAGGACCTCTCTAAACCATACCCCAGACTCCTCACCTTAGAAACAGGTGATGAAAACAAGATTGTTTCCAGTCATGAAGCATATGGTGACGTGTTACCCAGCAAAAGAGAGTATGTACCCAATGCCCCCCCTTCATGGGTCACAGGCTTGTGATGAAGGGGCTTGTGTAACTCCATGAAGCTATGAGCAGTGTGTGCAGGGCCACCCAAGATGGATAGGTCATAGTAGTAAGTTCTGACAAAACATGGTCCACTGGAGGAGGAAATGGCAGCCCACTTTAGTAGTCTTGCCTCAAGAACTCCATGAACAGTATGAAAACACAAAAAGATATGATATGGAGGATGAGCCCCCTCAGTCTTAAGGTGTCCAATATGCTGTTGTGGAAGAGCAGAGAGCATTTACTAGTATCTCTAGGAAAACGAAGCGGCTGGGTCAAAGCAGAAACGATGCTCAGTTGTGGATGTGTTGGGTGGTGAAAGTAAAGTCCGGTGCTGTAAAGAACAATATTGCTTATGAACCCGGAATTTTAAGTCCACAAATCAAGGTAAATTGGACATGGTCAAGCAGGAGATGGCAAGAGTGAACACTGACATCTTAGGAATCAATGAACTAAAATAGATGGGAATGGGTGCATATAATTCAGATGACCATTATATCTACTACTTTGTATATATAGAGAGATATACATATATAGATATTCATATATTAGATATAGATATATATTTATATAATATATAATGTGGACATTTCACATACTAGGAAGGTAATGGTCAAAATCCTTCGAGCTAGGCTTCAACAGTATGTGAACTGAGAACTGAGTACAAGCCGGGTTTAGAAAAGGCAGAGGAACCAGAGTTCAAATTGCCACTGTCCATTGGGTCATAGAGAAAGCAAGGGAATTCCAGAAAAACATCTACTAATGCTTCACTGACTACATTAAGCCTTTGATGTATGGATCACAACACAAACTGTGAAAAATTCTTCAAGAGTTGGGAATACCAGACCACATTGCCTGCCTTCTGAGAAACCTGTGTGGAGGTCAAGAAGCAGTAGTATAACTGGACATGGAACAGTTGTTGTGGTTCAGTTGCTCAGTCGTGTCCAACTCTTTGTGACCCCATGGACTGCAGCACTCCAGGATTCCCTGTCCTTCACCATCTTCTGAAGCTTGCTTAAACTCATGTCCTTTGAGTTGGTGATGGCATCCAACCATCCTGTACTCTGTCATCCCCTTCTCCTCCTGCCTTCAATCTTTCCAAGCATCATGGACTAGTTCAAAAGTGGGAAAGGAGTACATCAAGGCTATATATTGTTACCTTGTTTATTTAACTTATATGCGGAATGCATTATGAGAAATGCCAGGCTGGATAAAGCACAAACTGCAATCAAGGTTGCCGAGAGAAATACCAGTAATCTCAGATATGCAGATGATACCACCCTAATGACAGAAAGCCTCTTGATGAAAGTGAAAGAGGAGAGTGAAAAATCTGGCTTGAAACTCAGTATTCAAAAAACTTAAGATCATGGCATCCAGTTCCATCACTTCATGGCAAATAAATGGGGAAACAATGAGACAGACTTTATTTTCTTGGGCTCCAAAATCACTGCAGATGGTGACTGTAGCCATAGCTCCTTGGAAGAAAAGCTATGACAACTTAGCATATTGAAAAGTAGAGACATTACTTTGCCGACAAAGGTCTGTCTAGTCAAAGCTATGGTTTTTCCAGTAGTCATGTACAGATGTGAGAATTGGACCATAAATAAGACTGAGCACCAAATAACTGATGGTTTTGAATTGTGGTGCTGGAGAGGTGTTTGAGGCTGGAGATCAAACCAGTCAATCCTAAAGGAAATCAACCCTGAATATTCATTGGAAATACTGATGCTGAAGCTCCAATATTTTGGCCATCTGATACAAAGAGCCAACCCGTTGTAAAAGACCCTAATGCTGGGAAGGATTGAGGGTGGGAGAGAAGGGGGCAACAGAGGATGAGATGGTTGGATAGCATCACTGACTCAATGGACCTGAGTTTGAGCAAACTCCAGGAAATAGTAAAGGGAAGCATGCCAAGGAAGCCTGGCATGCTTGGGGTCACAAAGAGTCTGACACAACAGAGCAACTGAACAATGACAACTGTGAGCAACAACTCCTTAGAAGACGTGGAGTAGTCCTCATACTCAACAGAAGAGTTTGAAATACAGTACTTGGGTGCAGTCTCAAAAACAACAGAATGATCTTGGTTCCTTTTCAAGGAAAACCATTCAACATCACTTCGATCAAATCTATGCCCCAACCAGTGATGCTGAAAAAGCTGAAGTTAACCGGTTCTATGAAGATCTAGAAGACCTTCTAGAACTAACACAAAAAAAAAAAAAAAAAAAGATGCCCCTTTCATCATAAGGGTTGGAGTGCAAAAGAAGGATGTCAAGTGATACCTGGAATAAGAGGAAAGTTTGGCCTTTGAGTAAAAAATGAAGCAGGGCAAGGGCTAACAGTTTCATCAAGAGAACACACTGGTCATAGCAAACACCCTTTTCCAACAACCCAAGATGTGCCTCCACACGTGGACATAACCAGAAAGTCAGTACCAAAATCAGATTGATTATATTCTTTGCAGTTGAAGATAAAAAAGCTGTATACAATCAGCAAAAACAAGACCAAAGCTGACTGAGGCTCGAATCATGAGCTCCTTATTGCAAAATTCAGGCTTAAATTGAAGAAAGTAGGGAAAACCATGGGCTTCCCTAGTGGCCCAGCAGTAGATAATTCGCCTGCAATGCAGGAGTCACAGGAGATGCAGATTCGATTGCTGGGTCTGGAAGATCCCCTGGAGGAGGGTATGGCAACCCACTCCAGTATTCTTGCAGGAGAATCCCTATGGACAGAGGAGCCTGGTGGGCTACAGTTTCATAGGGTCACAAAAAGTCAAACATGACTAAAGCAACTTAGCATGCATGCACAGGAAAAGCCATCAGGCCATTCAGGTATGATTAAATCAAATCCTTTTTGATTATACAGTGGAAGTGACAAATAGACTCAAGGGATTAGATATGGTAGACAGAGTGCCTGAAGAACTATGGATGAAGGTTCATAACATTGTACAGGAGGCAATGACCAAAACCATCCCAAAGAAAAAGAAATGCAAAAGCATAGTGGTTGTCTGAGGAGGCTTTACAAATAGCTGAGGAAAAAAGAGAAGTGAAAGGCAAGGGAGAAAGGGAAAGATATACCTAACTGAATGCAGAATTATAAGGAGAGAATAGAAGATCTTCTTAAATGAACAGTATAAAGACAGAAGAAAATAATACAATGGGAAAAACTAGAGATCTCCTCATGAAAATTGGAGAGATCAGTTTTCAACATTTCATGCAAAGATAGGCACACTAAAGACAGAAACACTAAGAACCTATGAGAAGCAGAGGAGATTAAGAATAGGTGGCAAAAACACACAGAAGAACTATACAAAAATATATTAATGACTCCAATAACCACAGTGGTGTGATCCCCGCTCACCTAGAGCCAGACATCCTGGAAAGTGAAGGTAAGTGGGCCTTAGAAAGCATTACTACAAACAAAGCTAGCTGGAATTCCAGCTGATCTATTTCAAATCCTGAAAGATGCTGATGCTTTAAAGTGCTGCACTGACTATACCAGCAAATTTGGAAAACTCAGCAGAGGCCACAGGACTGGAAAATTTCAGTTTTCATTCCAATTCCAAAGAAAGACAGTGTGGAAGAATATTCAAACTACCATACAATTTTTCTCACTTCATGTGCTAGTAAGGTTATGCTCAAAATCCTTCGAGCTAGATTTCAGCAGTATGTGAACAGAGAACTTCCAGGTATACAAGCTGGGTTTCAAAAAGATAAAGAAACTAGAAATTAAATTTCTACATTTGTTGTATCATGGAAAATGCAAGGAATTTCCAGGAAAACTTCTGCTTCATTGACTATGCTAAAGCCTTTGACTGTGTGGATCACAATAAACCAGAACATTTTTAAAGAATTTCTTTAAAGATGTGGGCATACCATATCACTTACCTGTCTCCTGAGAAATCTGTATTCGGGTCAAGAAACAACAGTTAGAATTGGACATGGAAAAGCTGAGTGGTTCAAAATTGGGAAAGGAGTAAGACAAGGCTGTATAGTGTCACTCTGCTTATTTAACTTATATGCAAATATATCATGCAGAATGCCAGGATGGATGAATCACAAGCTGGAATCAAGATTTCCAGGAGAAATATCAACCACCTCAGATATGCAGATGATACCACTCTAATGGCAGAAAGTGAAGAGGAAATAAAGAACCTCTTGATGAGGGTGAAATAGGAGTGAAAAAGCTGGCTTAAAACTCAACATTAAGAAACTGAGATCATGGGATTTCCCTGGTGGTCCAGTGGCTAAAATGTCATGCTTCCAGTGCATGGGGTCTGGGGTTAGATCCCTAGTCAGGAAATGGATCCCACATGCTGCAAGGCAGACCAAAGATCCCGTGTACAACAACTAAGACCCAACACAGCCAAATAAATAAATAAATAAAAATTAAGATCATGGCATATGTTCCCATCACTTAATGCCAAACAGAAGGGGAAAAAGTGGAATCAGTGGAAACAGATTTTATTTTCTTGGTCTCCAAAATCACCGTGGGTGGTGACTGCAGATGTGAAATTAAAAGATGCTTGCTTCTTGGAAGGAAAGCTATGACAAACTTAGACAGCATTTTAAAAAGCATAGACCTCACTTAGCTGACAAAGAATATAGTCAAAACTGTTGTTTTTCCAGTAGTCATGTATGGATGTGAGAGTTGAACAATAAAGAAGGCCGAGCACCAAAGAGTTGATGCTTTGAATTGTGCTGGAGAAGACTCTTGAGAGTCCATTGGGCAGCAAGGAGATCAAACCAGTCAATCCTAAAGGAAATCAACCCTAAATATTCATTGGAAGGACTGATGCCAAAGCTGAAGCCCCAATACTTTGGCCACCTGACGTGAAGAGCTTGACTCATTGGAAAAGACTCTGATGCTGGGAAATATTGAAGCAAAAGAAGAAGAGGGTGGCAGAGGATGAGATGGTTGAATGGCATCACTGACTCAATGGACTTGAGTTTGAGCAACCTTCAGGAGAATGTTGAGGATAGATGACCCTGGCATTCTGCTGCAGGTCCATAGGGTTGCAAAGACTCAGACATGACTTAGTGACTGAACAACCAATGCACAGGGAGTTGGATATATGTCCCACAGGAATTCAGGAGCCTGCCACCTTGGTGACATTTCTAGGGGTTTTGTGATGTGGTGCCTGTCCATCTCCTTCCATAACTGTGGAAATATTTCTTCATCTGGCTGCTTCCAGTAAGAAAGGGGAAACAAAGCCAAAGAGGGGAGTTCTCTTAGTTTTGGAATCAGTATTCATTTCTACTAATGTGTTTCTCTAAAAGGTCTTGTAGGTCTTCATAGAACTGTTCAACTTCAGCTTCTTCAGCGTTACTGCTTGGGGCATAGACTTGGATTACTGTGATATTGAATGGTTTGCCTTGGAAATGAACAGAGGTCATTCTGTCGTTTTTGAGATTGCATCCAAGTACTCCATTTCAGACCCTTCTGTTGACCATGATGGCTACTCCATTTCTGAGAGATTCCTGCCCACAGTAGTAGATATAAAGGTCATCTGAGTTAAATTCACCCATTCCAGTCCATTTTAGTTCACTGATTCCTAGAATGTTGACATTCACTCTTGCCATCTCCTGTTTGACCACTTCCAATTTGCCTTGATTCATGGACCTGACATTCCAGGTTCCTATGCAATACTGCTCTTTACAGCATCAGACCTTGCTTCTATCACCAGTTTCATCCACAGCTGGGTATTGATTTTGCTTTGGCTCCATCCCTTCATTCTTTCTGGAATTATTTCTCCACTGAACTCCAGTAGCATATTGGGCACCTAGTGACCTGGGGAGTACCTCTTTCAGTATCCTATCATTTTGCCTTTTCATACTGTTCATGAGGTTCTCAAGGCAAGAATACTGAAGTGGTTTGCCATTCCCTTCTCCAGTGGACCACATTTAGAACTAACACCCCAAAAAGATGTCCTTTTCATTATAGGGGACTGGAATGCAAAAGTAGGAAGTCAAGAAACACCTGGAGTAACAGGCAAATTAGGCCTTGGAATACAGAATGAAGCAGGCAAAGGCTAATAGAGTTTTGCCAAGAAAATGCACTTGTCATAGCAAACACCCTCTTCCAACAACACAAGAGAAGACTCTACACATGGACATCACCAGATGGTCCACACTGAAATCAGAATGATTATATTCTTTGTAGCCAAAGATGGAGAAGCTCTATACAGTCAACAAAAACAAGACCGGGAGCTGACTGTGGCTCAGATCATGAACTCCTTATTACCAAATTCAGACTGAAATTGAAGAAAACAGGGAAAACCACTAGACCATTCAGATATGACCTCAATCAAATCCCTTATGATTATACAGTGGAAGTGAGAAATAGATTTAAGGGCCTAGATCTGATNGTCAACAAAAACAAGACCGGGAGCTGACTGTGGCTCAGATCATGAACTCCTTATTACCAAATTCAGACTGAAATTGAAGAAAACAGGGAAAACCACTAGACCATTCAGATATGACCTCAATCAAATCCCTTATGATTATACAGTGGAAGTGAGAAATAGATTTAAGGGCCTAGATCTGATGAACTATGGAATGAGGTTCGTGACATTGTACAGGAGACAGGGATCAAGACCATCCCCATGGAAAAGAAATGCAAAAAAAGCAAAATGCCTGTCTGGGGAAGCCTTACAAATAGCTGTGAAAAGAAGAGAAGTGAAAAGCAAAGGAGAAAAGGAAAAATATAAGCATCTGAATGCAGAGTTCCAAAGAATAGCAAGAAGAGATAAGAAAGCTTTCTTCAGCATCAGTGCAAAGAAATAGAGGAAAAGAACAGAATGGGAAAGACTAGAAATCTCTTCAAGAAAATTAGAGATACCAAGGGGACATTTCATCCAATGATGGGCTTGATAAAATACAGAAATGGTCTGGACCTAACAGAAGCAGAAGATATTAAGGAGAGATGGCAAGAATACACAGAACTGTACAAAAAGGATCTTCATGACCCAGATAATCATGATGGTGTGATCACTCATCTAGAGTCAGACATCCTGGAATGTGAAGTCAAGTGGGCCTTGGAGTGCATCACTATGAACAAAGCTAGTGGAGGTGATGGAATTCCAGTTGAGCTATTTCCAATCCTGAAAGATGATGCTGTGAAAGTGCTGTACTCAATATGCCAGCAAATTTGGAAAACTCAGCAGTGGCCACAGGACTGGAAAAGGTCAGTTTTCATTCCAATCCCAAAGAAAGGCAATGCCAAAGAATGCTCAAACTACTGCACAATTGCACTCATCTCACGTGCTAGGAAAGTAATGCTCAAAATTCTCCAAGCCAGGCTTCAGCAATACGTGAACCGTGAACTTCCTGATGTTTAAGCTGGTTTTAGAAAAGGCAGAGGAACCAGAAATCAAATTGCCAACATCTGTTGGATCATGGAAAAAGCAAGAGAGTTCCAGAAAAACATCTATTTTTGCTTTCTTGACTATGCCAAAGCCTTTGACTTTGTGGATCACAATAATCTGTGGAAAACTCTGAGAGAGATGGGAATACCAGACCACCTAACCTGCCTCTTGAGAAATCTGTATGCAGGCCAGGAAGCAACAGTTATAACTGGACATGGAACAACAGACTGGTTCCAAATAGGAAAAGGAGTAGGTCAAAGCTGTATATTGTCACCCTGCTTATTTAACTTCTATGTAGAGTACATCATGAGAAACACTGGACTGGAAGAAACATAAGCTGGAATCAAGATTGCCAGGAGAAATATCAATAACCTCAGATATGCAGATGACACCACTCTTATGGCAGGAAATGAAGAGGAACTAAAAAACCTCTTGTTGAAAGTGAGAGAGGAGAGTGAAAAAGTTGGCTTAAAGCGCAACATTCAGAAAACTAAGATCATGGCATCTGGTCCCATCACTTAATGGGAAATAGATGGAGAAACAGTAGAAACAGTGTCAGACTTTATCTTTTTGGGCTCCAAAATCACTGCAGATGGTGACCGCAGCCATGAAATTAAAAGATACTTACTCCTTGGAAGAAAAGTTATGGCCAACCTACATAGCATGTTCAAAAGCAGAGACATTACTTTGCCGTCTAAGGTCCATCTAGTCAAGGCTGTGGTTTTTCTTGTGGTCATGTATGGATGTGAGAGTTGGACTGTGAAGAAGGCTGAGCATTAAAAGATACTTACTCCTTGGAAGAAAAGTTATGGCCAACCTACATAGCATGTTCAAAAGCAGAGACATTACTTTGCCGTCTAAGGTCCATCTAGTCAAGGCTGTGGTTTTTCTTGTGGTCATGTATGGATGTGAGAGTTGGACTGTGAAGAAGGCTGAGCACCAAAGAATTGATGCTTTTGAACTGTGGTATTGGAGAAGACTCTTGAGAGTCCCTTGGACTGCAAGGAGATCCAACCAGTCCATTCTGAAGGAGATCAACCCTGGGATTTCTTTGGAAGGAATGATGCCAAAGCTGAAACTCCAGTACTTTGGCCACCTTATGCAAAGAGTTGACTCATTGGAAAAGACTTTGATGCTGGGAGGGATTGAGGTCAGGAGGAAAAGGGGATGACCGAGGATGAGATGGCTAGATGGCATCAGTGACTTGATGGATGCGAGTCTGAGTGAACTCTGGGAGTTGTTGATGGACAGGGAGGCCTGGCGTGCTGCGATTCATGGGGTCACAAAGAGTTGGACACGACTGAGCAACTGAACTGAATTTGTTTCTCTTGCTCATTAGTTACCCACGAAGCTACCAGTTTTGAATGAGACTCAGAGCAAGAGGTGGCTCTATAGCCGCTGCAGGCCCTCCACATGCTGTTCCCCATCCAGGCTGGTGTCCCCCATGTGGCCAGCCACGGGCGAGCCAGACAGGTGTGCATGGGAAGGGCTCGGGCAGCTCCTGCAGGCTTGTGCTCCAACTCCCCTGGTTCTCACTCCAGCCTCCTCACCACACCTGCACCTGTGACCTCACAGGGATCCTCTGTGACATATTCACTGGTGAGAAAATGTTTTAGCCTGATTTGTAGAAGATTGTACACAATATGTTGGAAGCACCCAGAAGTAGACAGTTCCAAGCCATACTCACAGGTGTTCCCCTAAGAGTTGGGGAGGGAAGTCTTCCCAAGGGACAGACTTAAAGCTGTGCCCTCTTGTTTCCACTTGGTCAGAAATGAGTGTTGATTAGACATCTGGATCTGCCTAAATTTTTCAGCAGTAAGCAAAAGTATAGTGGACAGGATTGGCAATTTGGTGACAAGGAGGAAATGTGTGTGACGAGGTCTCCTGAGATAAACACACTGAAGGTGAAGTCAGCTGGGAGAGCCTGATCCTCTGATGACCAAGGTGACAGCTCTGTGGGCAGTGGTCTGCCTGTCTTCCTCACCATGAACCAAGTTGCCATGGTGACAAAGATGCAAGGTCTGTCTGCTTATCAAGACACAACCTGACTGCAATGTCTTCTGAGAGCCTTATCTTCCAACAAGAAGCCCCCATCATGGCAGCTTTTACCAGGGAGGTGGCCAGCTGCCTGGGTAGCAAGTGCAGCTTAGTGGGGCACCAAGACCATCATGAAAGGGGCTGGACTTTGTTCATTCTGGAGCAGGGCACAGGTTTGTGTTCCAATATCTCTGCCAAAACCACTGCCTGCGGGTTTGTGAGGGTGATTAATTCACTAAGTACTGTCTGACTCTTTGTGACCCCATGGACTGTAGCCCTCCAGGCTGCTCTGTCCATGGGATTCTCCAGACAAGAATACTGGAGTAGATTGTCATGCCCTTCTCCAGGGGATCTTCCTGACCCAGAGATCAAATCCATGGTTTCTGCATTGCAGGCAGATACTTTACCACTTACCAAATGCCACTGTTGCTGTGGTTATGTTCCCCCTCACACTGATGCTGAGTTTGTTCTATAGGAGGTAAAGCCTGGCAATAGACTTGTGCTCTTACAATGTCCTAGCTGTACCCTGTTCCCTGTTGCCATGAAGCATTCTTACTAACAGGATGGTAGGTTGGTCTGGTGAAGACTCTTCTGGTGCCGCTTGAATGGATCTCTCGGTGGAGCTCAGGTCATGTCGTCTTGGGTGCGATCTATGCTCTGAATCAGTGACCAACAGCAACTGGCCACATTCTCCTCACTGACTTTCACCTACAGAATTATAGTGATTATTTGAAGAAGGGCAAAGAGGAAGGACTGGCCCTCCCTGTATGACAGTAGTATACAGTGTCACTGCTGTGCTTAAGATTGTCTGTGTGCTGGGGGTAGGTGACAGACGCGGCTTCTCACATTTACCCTGCAGATCTACTGGGCAGCCTGCCTCTTGGCCTCTGCAGCTATGGACCCTGCTAGTTTAGAGGTATCATATAGGATTTACCAAGGTAGGAACACTGATATTAACATTCAGCTGTAACCTGGAACTTCCACCTCATGCTCTTGAATCAACGTGTGAAAACAGATGGGACTCAGGTCAGAGGGATTGATTCTAATATTCAGAGGAGATTGGGTCCGGAAGAGAGGAAGGCTGGGGTTCTCTGTGGCATGTCCAAGCACCTTTGTGTCCTGTGGCAGAGTGAACTGAGGACCACAGTGCCCAAGATAGTGGGGCAGTACCCTGGAAGAGGCTTTGAACAAGCAAGTGGGTAAAATGCTCCAACCAGGTGACACTTGGCTTTCATCACTGGCAGCACCAGAACCCTACGTGGACACATGGACAGAAGGGCCAGGGCAGCGAGGTGGAGCTACATGTGCCCCCAGCAGCATGGAGTCCCATTTCCCTGGACTCTTCTAGCTCGTGTCAGCCTGCCTGGAACAGAGACCACTCCTGAGTCCCCAGTACAGCCCTGCTCCTCAAGGACACGGCAGCTTGATAGCAAGCCGCTGATATATCTTCTTTCAGTGGGCCATCCTTTGAAGAGCTGTTCAGCCATTCTGTGTTCAGCACTGCTTGTCAGGAGCCCTGACCTCTAGGCATGGAATCCTGCACAGAAGAGTAGCCTGCCAGGGATGGGACCGCTCCACAGAGGAGAAGGTGCAGGAGTGGACCCCCCGGTAGGGGAATAGGAATGCCATCTGCTTCTTCAGGTGGAGGGCAGGTGGGAGGCCCAAGGCTGCTGAAACCAAGGGAGGGATACACTTTTCTGAGGGTGTGTACCCGGGGTAAGTTAGGTGTGGGCAAAAAGTCTCCTGCTATTGGTTATCCTTTTCCCATGCTCAGCCTTTCTTGGAGCACTTCTGTCTGTGCCTGTGGTGGGTCTGGATTCTAGGGGAGGCAGTAAGGAACCAGGCAACTCTTTCCAGTGGTGCTCCTCAATTCCCACTTAACTTAGGCGGCCTCCTGCTTCTTTGAAATTTCCAGAGTCATCTTTTGTTTCTTTGTTATGTCCAGGGTTTTTAGTAATAAGAGGAGGAATCTTGGAGGAATGGAGCTACTCTGTCTGGCAGAACCAGATGTCTCCTGAAGTATAATTTTATTATCTTAATATTTTGCAAGTCTCAAGTGACTGCCTCTGCCATTCCTGACTATTTGTGCCTTGTCTTTCTTTTTGTCCATTAGATTTATAATTTTTATTGTGACATCTCATTTGTTCTCTGGGATATTTGGAATTCTATTAACAACATATGGAGACTTTTTACTTAGCTCTTCTTATTGATTTATAGTTTAATTGAACTGTTGTCAGGATTTACAATCTGGATAATGTCAGTTCTTTATGTGTTGAGACTTTTCTTTGTAGCTCAGCCTAACGTCATTGTTTATAAATTTCCACATGTACTTGTAAAAACAGTATGTATTCTATAATTTTTTAAGGAAGAATTATGTATATATCCACCAGGTCAGCTTTGTTAATGAAGTTATTCAGGTTGGTAAATGCCTCTTTTATAAAAGAGTATTTTATCTCCTATTCATTTTACCAGTTATATATAAAAATACTACTGTATAAACTATCATGTATATTTTAATCTAGATCTAATGTTAATTTTTTTACCATCTTATATCCTTATATTTTAGGAATGCAGTTGACATAAAGATATTTTCAGTTAAATTAAAACTGAAAAATATCACTAAGAGTAGAAATTCACTAAAAGAGATACCAAAAAGTATTGCAGAAAAAATATGATTTTCAATGAAAGATGGAATAAAAAATGGTAAAGTATCAAATACAGGGATATAGCTAAATGAATAATGAGTATCAGAAACATAATAGTAAAGACAAGGTTAAAGTGCATAGAATTAAAGTGCATTAAATAACACATAAGAAAGAGGTAAATGGAGTTAAATCATACTATGATTTGGCATTGTCTGTAAAATGATAAAAGCATCAATAAATATTACATCTTAATAAGGCATGCGTGTATTCTGCAGTCTGGAGGACACTGTCTCTGCATATGAAATTCTAAGGTGGCAGTGATTTTCCTTTAGCACATTGAAGATCCTCACTGTCTTCAGAGTTCCACGGTTCCTTTCGATACCAAAAGAATTATACTTTCTGTCCATCTTCTTTCGTTGCTTTTGGCAGGAAAATTTTTCTAAGTTAACTAATCTTCTAATTCAAGAATGTGACATTCTTAGCTTTAAATTGAAAAAAAAATTTTTTTAAAGATGTCTTCCTCCAAGCGAACATGGAGGAAACTAGTGAAAATTTGCAGTTAAGGTATTTACTGATTGTTAGACCCTGTTTCTACTTAATGCAGTTTAGTGAGCATTGCATTTAATTTTAGAAGTGACAAAGTGAGAATGCCTTGTCATTACTGTCTGTACTGTGGGATAAGTTTCTATTATAGATACTGCTTCAGTGTAATGTCCATCCTTTATTTAAATAAAAAGTGAAAACCATAGTGTATGTTTAAGTCTCAAGGATTATATTGAAATAACTCAAAGTATTTGTAGTATTTTGAGTATCTTTTTAATGACACACATATTACTCTTCTTGTTTAATAGACTTTAAAAGCCTGAAATATTTTAGAAGTATTCTTTTAAATGTGACTCTGTGTGGAAGTGCAAAACCCAGCTTAATAGTTCACTTAATAAATCTGCTCAACACATATACCCATGAAACAATGCATGCACATTGGACCTAATCATATAAATTCAGCTCCATACATAGTTAAAGTATTATAAAACATATTCTTGGCAGATATTATATATAAGTGGGGTACAACTAAATTATTGTATGTTTTAAATTTAAATATTTTAGAGGCATAGAATGGGTCCTAAATTAAGACATTGCTGTGCTGTGCTCAGTTGCTTCAGTCATGTCCAACTCTTTGCGACGCTATGGACTGTAGCCTGCCAGGCTCCTTTGTCCATGGGATTCTCCAGGCAAGATACTGGAGCGGGTTGCTATGTCCTTCTCCAGGGGATCATCCTGACCCAAGGATCAAACTAGCATCTCTTGTGTCTCTTGCATTGCAGGCAGATTCTTTACCCACTGAGCCACCTGGGAAATCCAAATTAAGATGATACTTTTACTTAATTAGAATCTTCAAAATTTTTTTATTATAAAATATTGACTGTCTCCACCTTTCCATTTTGGTTCCAGATCCAAATTAATAATTTACTTTGCATGTCCCCCACTATATAGCCTTATCTGTCCTTTCAAGTATAGGCATGTTGTTTATTGTACTAAAAATGCATATATATATCACCTCAGTCTACAGGAAACTGTGTAATTCATAAATGTAGTGAGTACGATCCCTAGAACGCTCTGCTGAAAATGAAAACAGAGAGCTATGGTTTGATCACCTGGTACCTTGTAAGTCATCACACATATTTATAAATGATGTCCTTTACAATTATTTTTATTTTCAAATATTGGATCTATGGAATCAGTATCTGCAATTATATAAAAAATTAAATGGTAAGTAGTAAATAGCACAAATACACATGTGTATATACACGTTATGCTTAGAGTTATGAGCAAATAGGTATAGACCTTATGAATTACATGGACAAATTAGAATGGCAAAGTCCATTGTGTGGCATCTCTTTCAATCTGCTCTGCACACTTTTTACTGCTTCCATCTAACTTTCTTTGATGTCAGACATAAAAGAAATGTCTGCCCAGTGATGCATTGCTTGTCTTGTGTTTGTTTTGTTTTAATCTGATCCTGCTTATATTTATACTTCAGATCTCAGTGAACTCAGAGCATAACTGTTCATCCATTTGTTTAGATGCATGCATGTATGGGGAGAAAACATCCAGCTGGAGAATATAGATAATTCTGAGGAATAAATTGAGGGAAATATCTCACAAAAGACTACTTTTTAAAATGTCTTTTTTTCAAGGGAGAATCATGCTTCTCAATATTTTAAAGTTTTCTAACACACTGTTAAAAATCTGTACTAGTTAAATTTCCACCTTTTGGTTTCAGATCCAAATTAATAATTTCCTTTACGTTTCCCTCATTATATAGCCTTATCTGTCCTTTAAAGTATAGGCATGTTGCTTGTTGTACTAAAAAAGCACATTATATTTATTTTAAAGATATTTAATTTTTTCCTTTTAATGAAGTGCATTTGATTTATAGTGTTGTGTTAATTACCTCTACCTCTGTGTAGCAGTGATTCAGTTATACGTACATACATTCAGTTCAGTTCAGTCGCTCAGTCCTGTCCAACTCTTTGTGATCCCATGAATCGCAGCATGCCAGGCCTCCCTGTCCATCACCAACTCCCAGAGTTCACTCAGACTCATGTCTGTTGAGTCGGTGATGCCATCCAGCCATCTAATCCTCTGCCGTCCCCTTCTCCTCCTGCCCCCAATCCCTCCCAGCATCAGGGTCTTTTCCAATGAGTTAACTCCTCGCATGAGGTGGCCAAAGTACTGGAGTTTCAGCTTTAGCATCTTTCCTTCCAAAGAAATCCCAGGGCTGATCTCCTTCAGAACGGACTGGTTGGATCTCCTTGCAGTCCAAGGGACTCTTGAGAGTCTTCTCCAACACCACAGTTCAAAAGCATAAATTCTTCGGCATTCAGCTTTCTTCACAGTCCAACTCTCACATCCATATACCTTCTTTTTTAATATTCTTTTCAATTACAGTTACCATGGGATGTTGACTATACTTCCGTGTGGGATGCAGTAGGACCGTATTGTTTGCCCATCCTGTCTGTAACAGTTTGCCTCTGCTGAGACTGACTTCCCAGTCCATCCTTCCCTCACTCTCTCTTGGTAACCACCAGTCTCTTCTCTGTGTAAAGATGTTCATTTTTTTTTTTTTTTGCATAAATAGAGGACACATTTTGATTCTTTAGTGTTTCTGTTTGTACGATCTGTACCTTTCATGGTATTGATTCATTATAATTAATCCAAATCTATAAAAAGATAGGAAATAATATCCTTTATTGCACTGATGCCTATTTTTAAGTAGAATTCTTCTAGAGAAAAATGGAGGGTTCCGGCTGCTGGACTGAGCCGGCCAGTCAAGACTGACGCCTAGAGGGACCTTCTCACCGCCCCAACCACCCTCACCACCGCTGCGATTGCTCCCATTGGGGACAGTCTTTGCCTTCATTTTGAGATGTAATAAGTGCTTTGAAACCACAGATTAAACGTGGAATGTGGGCACATTGGGCTTTTCCCAGATGTCATAATGGTAAAGATTCCGCCTGCTAATGCAGGAGATGCAAGATGTGGGTCTGATCTGTGGGTCGGGAAGATCCCCTGGAGAAGGAAATGGCATCACACTCTAGTACTCTTGCCTGGAAAATTCCAAGGACAGAGGGGCCTGGTGGGCTACAGTCCATAGAGTTGGACAGACTGAGTGAATGAGCACATGTTCAATGTGGGCAGATTACATCTATAAGTAATTTATGTTAGTTAAAGTTTACAAGGATTAAATGAAAATAAAATGAGTATAACTAACTCAAGAAAGCACTTAATACTGTTATTGGTTCCATACAATCTTAACCTCATAATTCAATTCCTACTATATATCAGGAGATCGCAAGGTTTTTAAATTTTAAATGGTGGTACTGATGCAAATTTATGACTTTAGGGCAAAAGTTCAAAGTGGCATGTGATGCCAGAGCTGTTTTCACTGACCTAAGGCCTAGGTAGAGAATCTCCCTGCTATACGGGAGACCCAGATTTTATTCCTAGATCAGGAAGTTACCCTGGAGAAGGGAATGGCAACCATTCCAGTATTGTTGCCTGGGAAATCCCATTGACAACAGAGTCTGGCGGGCTACAGTCCATGGAATCACAAAGAGTCGGTGTCCTAAACAAGAGCTCCCTAGGCCAAAAGACCAGGTATTTTTTGGTCTTCCAGGCCTAAACCATACTCAACATACAGGATAAACTAAAAAAATATCTGTAATATGACTTCAGTGGTTAAGGAAGTTCAGTAGATGCTGCTCTGGAAAATTTGATGAAGGTGGAATCACCCATTCCAGCCTGACTATGCCCCATGCAGAGAAATGGACCAGACAGATGTGACCTCAGCCCTAACACTGAAATATAGACAAGTCATCTACCATCCCCTCATTGATACAGCAGAGTTGACAAAAGGAAAAAGTCAGATGAAAGAATCTGAAATGTCTTGTGCTGCATGTCATAAAACTGGCACACAATAAGCAGCGGTTTACTTCATTTAGTTTTAGGAAGATGAGTCCTAATATTTGGTCATATTTTATACATTTCAATGCAAGGACCATACCTACACAAGACATATAAAACACCACTGATTATTGAACACTCTTTTAACAAGGGATGCTGGTACAGTTTGTTTAGAAGTAAAACTCATATGACAAATCTTTAGAGAGTTGTATTTTGTGAGGAAAAACATTTCAGTCTCACAACTGTCGAGATCGCCATAGCTGAATTAGGGGAATCTGTGGCTGTTCATTCCCTGTATGTTTGTGGGTTAGAGTAGAAGAGCATTTTGGGAATTTCTCTCTAATTCCTAGAGTGTCTGCTATAAAAGCAAATGATAAGACTTCAAGTCTCTGGCTCTTGTATAAAGGAGAGTCTGGTTCCATCATTGAGCGAATAGGCTGAAACTTGAGTCAGTTTTTCAATTTCTAGTCTACATTTACTTTTCTGCAAAAAAAAAAAAAAAAAAAGGATACGCTAACTACTGCCTGGGGAAACTGCATAATTCTTGGCTTACAATTTGTGTTTCTTGATTGCCTAAATGGGTTATTTCAGACTATGAAATAAACTAGTCTGATATATATATATATATATAGTATGCTGATAATTTCATAAAACATATTACTGCATACTTTCACTCTTTTCTTTTTAATTGTAGGAAAATACATGCTTATGAAGAAAAAAAATTCCTCAAATTACACAGAAAAATAGTTGTGTTCTTTTGATAAGGTAAATAAAATGGGAAAACAAATATGCTAAGAAAGTATATTGAAGAACAGTTTGCCTGAAATTATTTCTAAGATTTTTTAAAGTAAATTAATGATAAATGTTATATAAAATTGAGAAATGTTTATATTTTCTGAAAATTGAATTAAAACTTAGGTGCAACTATTTATAATTTTTTATATTCATCAGACTGTGTCAATAATATGCTTAAAAATCCTGATTATTTTTGATTCTGTGTCTAAATCATGTGGCAGCCACAGGCTTTATGTACTTATCTGAACCTAACAGGTAGGAATTAAATAAAATGTATTCCTTACACCAAAAAATGCCCATGTGCCAAGCAGTTAGACCACATTTTCATTTATATTTTCTAAATGTTAGTAAAACTTTGGTTGAGTACTCTCAGCTTGCATGACTATCCTGTGTCACTTAATATTCAATGAGATTTATTACTTTTAAAATTAGGCATGTGGACTTAATTGCCACATTTATATGTTAGGTTAGAACAGCAGGTTATTTGCAAATTCAGATTGAAATTTGACACTGGTGCTGGCAGATTCTTTACATACTGAGCCAATGGGAAAGTCCTAAATATAGACAACCATCAATTTTTAACACTTTTCCAACAGGCTATGGAAATCTGTATGTAGATCAGGAAGCAACTGTTAGAACTGGACATGGAACAACAGACTGGTTCCAAATAGGGAAAGGATGTATACTGTCACCCTGCTTACTTAACTTCTATGCAGAGTACATCATGAGAAACACTGGGCTGGAAGAAGCACAAGCTGGAATCAAGATTGCCGGGAGAAATATCAATCACATCAGATATGCGGATGACACCACCCTTATGGCAGAAAGTGAAGAGGAACTCAAAAGCCTCTTGATGAAAGTGAAAGAGGAGAGTGAAAAAGTTGGCTTAAAGCTCAACATTCAGAAAACTAAGATCATGGCATCTGGTCCCATCAGTTCATGAGAAATAGATGGGGAAACAGTGGAAACAGTATCAGACTTTATTTTCTTGGGCTGCAAAATCACTGCAGATGGTGACTGCAGCCATGAAATTAAAAGGCGCTTGCTCCTTGGAAGGAAAGTTATGACCAACCTAGATAGCATATTAAAAGCAGAGACATTACTTTGCCAATGAAGGTCCATCTAGTCAAGGCTATGGTTTTTCCAGTGGTCATGTATGGATGTGAGAGTTGGACTATAAGGAAAGCTGAGCACTGAAGAATTGATGCTCTTGAACAGTTGTATTGGAGAAGACTTGAGAGTCCCTTGCACTGCAAGGAGATCCAACCAGTCCATCCTATAGGAAATCAGTCCTGAATATTCACTGGAAGGACTGATGCTGAAGCCGAAACTCCAATACTTTGGCCACACAATGTGAAGAACTGACTCATTTGAAAAAACCCTGATACTGGGAATGATTGAAGGTGGGAAGAGAAGGGGACAACAGAGGATAAGTTGGTTGGATGGCATCACTGACTCAATGGACATGAGTTTGAGTAAATTCTGGGAGTTGGCAGTGGACGGGGAGGCCTGGCTGCTGCAGTCCATGGGGTTTCAAAGAGTCAGACATGACTGAGCAACTGAACTGAACTGAACTGAATGAAAACTTTTCTGTACTGATAACTCAGTTCATTGAGTCATTAATTCATTAGATACTATAGAGTTGTTTAATCATGTAAAAAATTTAAATGTGCAGGAGCACTGACAACTGTGTAAGAAGGTCTAAGATAAGAGATTTACATTCCAAAAATAGGAAATAAATACCAAAACCATAGACTTGCTTTATCATCAGTGAGTACCAGTGTCTCCTCAGTATAAGCAATTAATTATGTTCAGCATTAGAAGGTTTACACCAAAATATTCCCTGGAGGAGAGAAAGACTACCTTCTCCAGTATTCTTACCTGGAGAATCTCATGAGCAGAAGAACCTGGTGGGTTACAGTTCATGGGGTTAGAAAGAGTTGGACACGACTGAGTGACTTTCACTTCACTAAAGTTCCCTGACACATATCAGAAACGGCCAATGACTGTCTTATGGCTGCTGAACCTAAACTCTGCAACAGTAGGGATTGGGTAATAGCCTAAATCAAAGAGATTTTAAAGAATAGAACAAAACTAAAATGAACCATAGGAAAAGTATGATATGATTTTGAAATCATGGTTAAGTACACTATTCACAATAGCCAAGACACAGAAGCAAACTATATGTTCACTGAGAGAGGAATGGATAAAGAAGATGTGGTATATATACAATAGAATGTTACTCAGCCTTATAAAACAAAATAATGCCACTTCCAGCAATGTGGATATAACTGGAGATGATTGTACTAAATGAAGGAAGAGAAAGATGAATATATGATATCACTTATATGTGGAATCTAAAATATTACACAGAAGAACTTATCAATGAAACAGAAGTAGACTCAGATGTAGAGAACAGACTTGCAGCTGCCGAGAGGGGGCGAGGTGGGGGAGGGATGGATAGGGAGTTTGAGGTTAGCAGATGCAAACTGTTATATAGAGAGTGGATAGACAACAAGGTCCTGCTGTACAGCACAGGGAACGGTGTTCAATATCCTGTGATAAAGCACGACGGAATATAAAAAAGAATGTACTTTATGTGCAGTTAAATCACTTGGCTGTACAGCAGGATTAACACAACATTGTACATCAACAATAATTTAATTTTAGAAAGTAAATCATGCTAAAATAAGATGCCAGAATAGTTTGGTGGGGCATAGAATGACCGCATAATTTGGACTAAGGAAGGCTCCTCATGAGTAATGACCCTTAAGTTTCATCCTGAAAAGTGGCTCCCCTCTCCCAGCACTGAAAAGGCAGGGGTGGGAGGCTGAGACATAACTCAGAGCACTGTCTGAGGCACCCAGGGCCTAAGTGCTATGAGCCAGTGGGTGGGTTGGAGTGTGGACCAGGACCTATTTGTGAAGACGCTAGTCTGCCATGCTGAGGAGTCTGGCAGTTCTGTGTGCAGTGGGGGAGAATTCAGTCAAAATGGAAGTCTATGTCTAGGGAAATAAAGTAGACGGGGAGTTGATTTGCAATGAGAAGCATGGAGCCATGAGGAGCGGCAGCTGGAATGGGAAAAGTACAAACCATAAAAATGCATTGTTTCTAGAATGTATGTACTGCTGCTGTAAACCAGATTATTCAGAGAAAATGACTGCATCAGCCATTAGAGTGCTAGTGGGTGGGCATCTAGTAAGAACATTATGTTCCAAATTACATTGGCCAGAGAAACCATGTGCTGTAATCAATGGTGCCACTAATGGGGCAAGTGGGTGAAGAATCAGCCTGCAACGCAGGAGACACAAGAGACTCAGGTTCGATTCCTGGGTCAGGAAGATCTCCTGGAGAAGGACATGACAACCCACTCCAGGATTCTTGCCTGGAGAGTTCGGTGGACAGAGGAGCCTGGCGGGCTGTAGTTGGTAGGGTTGCAAAGAGTCGGATATGACTGAAGCGACTTAGCACAGCACAGCACTAATGGGGATGCCTGAACTCTCCCGTGTGTCAGTGGGGTGACATTTGAAAATAAAAAGCAGATGATCTCTTGCCTATGAAAGCAAACAGAGTTAGTTGTTACTATTTAACTAATTTGGCTTGTGTCTATGCTTTTGTTTTCACTATTTTAATAATCTATATTTAAAATAATTGATGTAGTTTTCAATAATGCTTGTTAGAAACTGTATTTGCATGTTTCAACTAATGGACACATTACAAAATCCATTTCAATGCTTAAAAGCAAAACAAAATAATCAAAAATATCTGAATTCTCTGAAAAATTTTGGACTTCTTTTTTAACACTATAGATACATAACACAACATCGGGGGAGTGAAGAGAAGAGTTTATTAAACATTCATGATGGCAAAAATTTTTTAATGTTGAGCATTTGTCCTTTAATATGTTTTCCTGCACACCAAAGATGAAGGCATGGAAGGTATGACAAAATTAAAAAGAAAATAATCAAATGCAAATGAGTTTCAAAGCATATAAACTTGAAGGCTAGCACATGCTCACCTCTCCATCTGGACTGCAGGCTTGGCACATCGCTGAGGGTACAGCTAATGTCTGTTGTGTACAATAGTGAAATAAGAGTTTTGGTAACTCCCCAGGGCTTTTGTGTAATATACAAGTACTGATGGATCCATCCACAAAGAAAGAGCCTATAACCGAAAGAATGACTCTAACTTGAAAATCTAAAAGGTCAGATTAGAAAGTTCCAGAATCACTCCACTGTTACACAAGTACCTTCATCTTTTCAGATTTGTAGTTTGAATAATTTGAAATGAATTAATGGAATACATTGGAGAAGGCGATGGCACCCCACTCCAGTACTCTCGCCTGGAAAATCCCATGGATGGAGGAGCCTGGTGGGCTGCAGTCCACGGGGTCGCAGAGTCAGACACGACTGAGCCACTTCACTTTCACTTTTCACTTTAATGCATTGGAGAAGGAAATGGCAACCCACTCCAGTGTTCTTGGCTAGAGAATCTCAGGGACCGGAGAGCCTGGTGGGCTACCGTCTATGGGGTCGCACAGAGTCAGACACGACTGAAGCGACTTAGCAGCAGCAGCAGCAGCAGCAGCAGCAGCAATGTAATGCATTGGTAAGCATGAGTTCCTTTTTTTTCACTTGAATCAGTCATTCAACAATATTTATTAGGTATTTATGGAGCAGACCTATTTGAATTTTAAGAATTGTAGTTCTCCCACCACTTCTGTGGGCTTCCCAGGTGGCACAGTGGTAAAGAACCCACCTGCCAATGCAGGAGACATAAGGGACACGGGTTCCATCCCTGGGTCAGGAAGATCCCCTGGAGGAGTGTGCAGCAAGTCACTGCAGTATTCTTGCCTGGAGAATCCCATGGACAGAGGAGCCTGGCAGGCGACCATCCATGGGGTCACAAAGAGTCAGTATGACTGAAGCGACTTGGCACGCACCACTTCTGCTCTTGAATTTTGAGGCTCCTTCCTCAGTGCTATGTCAAAACCATCATATTTTGGAATCAGTAACTTTAACCTGGAGTCAGTAACTTTAATCTGTCCCCTATTTATAGTGCAGGTTTTGAGGTCATTACATTTATTGAATAGTGCAGTTTCATCGTTAGAAATCTCAGCAAAGTGTTCTATGGAAAAGAAAGGTAGAAACCAAATCTCCCCCCGACGTATTTTAGGATGTGAAAGTCTAAACACCATGAAATAAAGAATCCGAGAATCACATGTTTCTCTTGGACAACAGTGCACGTAGCAACATCCTGTATTGAGCCTGTGCTGTGTCATTAATCCATGTCCTGCCCTGTGTTTGGTGATACATCATCCTTATGTGGAAAGAGGAGGGGGCTTAGCTTACTGAGATAACCACCCTAGGACTCCGACTCTGAGAAACACTCCTAGGACCAGGGTGGGCCACACGACTTTAGATGGTGTCCCAGGATGACATCAGGGTCACTCTCTGTGCAGCATGGCAGCAGGTTACCTGAAGTTCTCAGTGAGCTCACTGCTCCCTGGGGAGGGATGACTTCACCAAGGGAAGGGGGGACTCTGGGCCGCCTAGGTGGGGTCTCTAGTGGCAACGTGTCCCCTGGGGAGCAGAGGGGCTTCCTGTGTGCTGCAACCCTACTTCCCCAGGGGGCTGGGCTGTTTGTTGGCAGAATCATATCTTTATATAACCTTGTCCCATAAAATGTTTCCCTGGGACGATGGAGAGATGGCTGCTGATGAGAGATGCCTTTAACGCCAAAAATTAAATTTTGGAAAGCTGATCGTACCTGAGATCGGCTAGGTGGCACTTCCCCTGAGGATTTTCATGAAAAGCAGTGTTCAGAACCCATCAGGCCCAAGATAAAAATGAAATATAAGCATTTGTAAATTTCCAGAGGATTCAGTTAGCAGTGGCTTTGCAGTTTACTAAGGTCCACATGGGCCAATTTTTTAGTGATGACAGAAGTATCAAATTTGCTTGACTATTATTCATACTTTATGACTGAATGATTTCTTTGTATGGAATGAAGCCTCTCCGACTGCCTCTGCTGACCTCTAGCACAGCTCCCAGCACAGCGCACAGTGATTTCTTATTCATGTTACACCTGAGGCCAAAAGTCCATTAAGGCAGGAAACCATGATTTATTCCTTTTTTGTGGTCACAATTAATTTGTACTTAATGGATACTTAATTTAAATTTTGGAATAAATGTATGGACAAAAAGCTTTAAAGATGTCAGAGTGACCATAATTCTGCCTTTTCTCCATAAACCGATTAATCTCTGGCTACCTTTTCCGTCAATGTGCCAAATGTTGATGTGATTGATAAAGGCAGAGTATTCTCTAACACACGCCAATCAGTGGGGACTGACAGTGGCTTCTTTTATCCACATGAAGAGAAATGGAGCCAATTTGGAAGGACACGTAACTCCAGGAACATTGCATGTGACCTTCAGTGCTATTTTAATATTTTCAACAGAACTGCTTTCTCACTGGACTCTTGCAGAGTGATGAACACGGGGCTTTCATTGAGGAATGGACTGTGCCAATCGTGGAGGAGAAAGGATCAGTCCCAAGAGACCCACGAGTCTGTGGACTTAGCTGGGTTGTCTGTACTGCATCTAGATTGAAGGCATAGACTTGTTCAGGGGTTCAGTTTCCCTTACTGCTCCTCCATGAAACAAGGGTCCCCTATTTGCCTTCTTCAGCATGAGGCACCAATAATGCAAACTGCCCAGCCTATTGTGTTCCTCAGTTTATGGCATTATGTAAAGTCATGCTTAGATGAAGTGTGTGCATCTACCCATGGCCCACGGTGTGGGAGCTTTGAATGAACAGAAGAATGGTGTATTAGTTACCTTTGTAGCTGCATCTCCCAAATGACTGAGCATGGGGATAATAAAAGCAGAAAGTTACAAGAAGGAAGTACTAATATTTGTGTGAATTAGACTGGATCCTTTCCCTGGTGGCTCAGAGGTAAAGCCTCTGCCTGCAATGCAGGAGACCTGGGTTTGATCCCTGGGGCAGGAAAATCCCCTGGAGAAGGAAATGGCAACCCACTCCAGTACTCTTGCCTGGAAAATTCCATGGCTACAATCCATAGGGTCTCAAAGAGTCAGACACAGCTGAGCGACTTCACTTTCATGTAAGGATCAACACTACATCCATCTCTATAATGAAACAGAATTTGGACAGGATCCCACCTGAAACTATCACAACATTGTTAATCAGCTATACCCAGTGTAAAATAAAAAGTTAAAAAGAATTTGGACAGGATCTCAGGAAAAATCCATTCTCTTATCTCATGATCCTTTCATGGGTGCAATATTCTCAAGATTCGAAGGAGAATCAGCGACTGCAAATAACCTCATGTGATGGAATCAGGACTGCAAAAGAATCGCAAGTACACAGCTCAGACAGTTGACAACACAGCATTTTTAATCTGTATCTATAGAAAACATGTATAGAAGCTCTCTAATAGAGGGATTATAGAAATACATTTCATATATAATAGTGGACTTCAGTGTACTTACTGTGAAAATAGCACATTTATTTAGAGACGGAATTTTTTTTTTTTTTTTTTTTTCCCCAAGTTCTTGTGGATGTTTTGAAACACGTCCAGTTCTTTTTCTTGCAGTCTTTGTGACCCAGAAAAGCAAAAGGACCAACAGTTTTTCACGATTCCTCACTGAAAGTCTTATGCATTTGGCCGGTGCCTCCCAGAGTCGCCCAGGAGGTCCTGGCCGGGACAGGGTTCTAGCAGACGCCGAGGGCGAGCGGCCCGCCCTACATCTGCCTGCACTCGTGTCTGGTGCACATGGCCTGGCGCTCGATCCGCCAGGTCCCCTCCTCGTAGGTGCAGTGACAGATGGTGCACTCGTCCGTCTTCACCTCTCTCCCGGCAGGGATGACAGCAGTCTCCGCAAAGCAGTTTGGGCCTGAAAAGAAGAAACAGGCTGTACTGATGTATGACACGTGCATAAGTATACCACAGATTTAACTGGGGACTTTGCTCTCCCCTACAGGTTTCATCCACTCTCTTTCAAGAAGGACAGTGAAAAAGTTACCGTTTCAGCCTAGGAACTGCTCCCACTTTTTTCCTGAAATGCGAGCCATGTTGTTGAAAAGTTTTATGAGTGACAATCCTGTGGTTTTCTTCGACAGACTATTCCGTTCTGGGGCCAAATCTGCAACTGCTTGATTGAATTAATTCCAAGTCATCACAGAAAAACTTGATTAATTGGGATTTTCAGAGAACCGGCTTATTAGGAGAGACAGCAGAAACAAGCATATTGCTCAAACTGAGCTAAACTCAGTGTTACCACCACATCTCTTAGAGAAGGTTTCAAAAGTCAGTGGATGGAACAGCCACTTGGACTACTCTAGAAACCCTGCTAGTCCCACCCCCAGGACTCCTGACTCACAGGTTTGGGCTGCGGCCATGGAACCTGCTTGAATAACAAGTTCCGGTGATGCTGATGCTGGTCTGGGGCCGCATTTTGAGAAGCACCAGCTTAGCCCAGACCAAGGGTCCATTGTCAGCCGTCTTTCTCGAGAACCGAGGACCCTTCAGTTCTCCATCCACGCCCCGTACAAGCTTCTCTACCAACAGAGGTGCGACGTGCGTTTTACTCCACGTGAAGTCCAGGACACAAGGAGATGGTATCAGGGAGATTTCCAGTGTGCATGATTTCCATTGGAGCAAATGGTTTCTGTTACAGTTCACACCCCCAACTTAGAGGGGAACAACTGTGCAGACTCCAAACCTTCTAAAATGGAAGACTTAGGTCCTCACTGGAGCCTGAGAGACGTGCTGGCCCTGAGGTTCAGCCCGGGGCTCTCGTGCTCTTTCTTCCTCCCTTTGCAGCTACAGTCCCCGACAGTGTGCTCACACCAAAGCACGTTCAGTGACTCTCTTCAAGTCATCAAAAAAAAAAAAGGTACAAAATTCAAAAAGATAAATGACTTCACCAAAACTCCACGATAAAAACTAGCCTTTTTATAATTCTAGTCAGAATAATTCTAAGCGGAGTACGCACGCTTCAGTGGCTGCGGTCACTGTAGGACTCTGGGTCTTTCTTTGTCAATGGTTTGCAACCACTGCAGTCTTTATATGCAACTATCCCATATTCAGCTGGTGAGGGAGGCCAGAACGTCAGGCTGCTCTGCTCCCGGGTCCTTTGACTAACTCCGTCAGCTGCTCTCAGCCTCCTCCATGTCTACACCAACATGTTTCAGCTCACTCCACACATCGCTGTCCCTAGGACCACACAGATCTACACAACATGTTTCAGCTCACTCCACACATCGCTGTCCCTAGGACCACACAGAGAGAAGACTGAGCGACTTCAGCTCCTCTTCAATCAGCCTCTTCTCTGAGGGGCCTGGAGTCCTCAGGTAGAAAGGAATTTTGAGGATCCGAGACCTGATTATTGCAAATGCCTGATACCACTGCGGTGACATTGCTCCCAGCCCCTCTCAGTGGTCACAGGTAGGAAGGAACACACACACACACACACACACACACACACACACACACAGGTTTTAAATGGTGAGTTTACATTATTTGAATTCAAAATCCTTTCTCTTTAGATTTTATATATGTGTATCTTTTCTCTTACAATGAAACAGTTCAAATTTAACATATTTATTTGAGTGATCGCATTAACTCTTTGCTTAATTGTACTTAGATTTTAAATTATCTACCTTCTCTTGCACTGAGACGCTTTATTAAGCCATAAACATGTTGGGACTTTCCTGGCAGTCCAGTTGTTAAGACTCTCCACTTCCACTGCAGGGGAACGCTGGTTCAATCCCTGGTCAGAGAACTAAGATCTCACATGCTATATGGCCAAAATAATAATGATAGTAATAACAATTAACATATCCATCTATTTTCTCTCTTACACAGTTACATAAATGTTTTAAAATGACACCGTGTCATTCTTAGTAAAGAAAAATTTTTTTATAGTTCTTAGAGTCAATGTATTTTATTCACGAGTCCCTCAGTCTTCTCTCTCTGTGGTCCTAGTGAGAGCGATGTGTGGAGTGAGGTTCATCTCTTCCACTGTATCCTCCCCCTCCAGTCTTCCTTCCTCGCCTGCCACCTGCCACCCCAGCCACTGCCATAACCACTTTTACTAGTTCTAATTCATCCCCTAGGGTAACTTTTTTTTTTTTAAGAGTAAACAAATTATTCACCTTTCTTTCACAAAAGATAACATTCTCCTAACTATGTATTTGGCTTTTTCACTTCTAATTTGTCTTGGGGGGTCCCTCCACATCTGTACACAGAGCTCATGTAGGCAGCGGCCCTGTGTCCCCCAACACACGTGGTCAGTGGGGACTTGGAGACTGCCCCCTCACCCCATCATGTATAGGGAATGCTTAAATGCAGGGTGTGTTTGTTATCATTTGTTTCAGGCAAGGAAGAGATATGGTAGAGCCAGACTCACAAGAAACCACCGATGGCCTCCTAGTAAAATCTGTACTCATGAGGAAAAGCAAAATCCCACATAAACACCAACTGTTTAAAAAGGAAAATTAGGGGAATTCCCTGGCAGTCCAGTGGTTAAGAGCTGGCACGTTCACTGCCGTGGGCCTGAGTTCAATCCCTGGTCAGGGAACTGAGATCCTGTAAGCCCAATGGTGAGGCCAAAAAAAAAAAGTAATTTAAACACACGATCTGAGAAGGGAAATGTAGCAACTCACACTGTCCCATATAAGAAAAGAATGAAACTAGATCACTTTCTAACACCATACACAAAAATAAACTCAAAATGGATTAAAGATCTAAATGTAAGACCAGAAACTATAAAACTCTTAGAGGAGAACATAGGCAAAACACTCTCTGACATAAATCACAGCAGGATCCTCTATGATCCACCTCCCAGAATACTGGAAATAAAAGCAAAAATAAACAAATGGGATCTAATTAAAATTAAAAGCTTCTGCACAACAAAGGGAACTATAAACAAGGTGAAAAGACAGCCTTCTGAATGGGAGAAAATAATAGATAATGAAACAACTGACAAACAACTAATCTCAAAAATATACAAGCAGCTTATGCAGCTCAACTCTAGAAAAATAAATGACCCAATCAAAAAATGGGCCAAAGAACTAAATAGACACTTCTCCAAAGAAGACATACGAATGGCTAACAAACACATGAAAAGATGCTCAACATCACTCATTATCAGAGAAATGCAAATCAAAACCACAATGAGGTACCATTTCACTTTCAGCTTCCTTGTCATGGATATAAATGTCTTACTTGTATCTTTCTCACCATACTGAAGCCTTCCTTTGTATATAATCTACTGTTACTTCTTTTTAAAATTAATTTATTTATTTTAATTAGAGGCTAATTACTTTACAATATTGTAGTGGTTTTTGCCATACATTGACATGAATCAGCCATGGGTGTACATGTGTTCCCCATCCTGAAACCCCCTTCCACCTCCCTCCCCAGCCCATCCCTTAGGGTCATCCCAGTGCACCAGCCCTGAGCACCCTGTTTTATGCATCAAACCTGGACTGGTGATCCGTTTCAGATATGATAATATACATGTTTCCATGCTATTCTCTCAAATCATCCCACTCCTGCCTTCTCCCACAGAGTGCAAAAGACTATTCTTTACATCTGTGTCTCTTTTGCTGTCTTGCATATAGGGTCATCATTACCATCTTTCTAAATTCCACATATATGCATTAGTATATTGTATTGGTATTTTTCTTTCTGACTTACTTCACTCTGTATAATAGCCTCCAGTTTCATCCACCTCATTAGAACTAATTCATATGCATTCTTTTTAATGGCTGAGTAATATTCCATTGTGTATATGTACCACAGCTTTCTTATCCATTCATCAGGGACATCTAGGTTGCTTCCATGTCCTGGCTATAGTAAACGGTGCTGCAATGAACACTGGGATACATGTGTCTCTTTTGATTCTGGTTTCCTCGGTGTTTATACCCAGCAGTGGGATTGCTGGGTCATATGGCAGTTCTAGTTCCAGTTTCTACTGTTACCTCTGTGCCAAAATCCTTGTAGAAAGGATCATGCTTTCTTGGGGAACTACCTTTAAATTTTGTAATGGCCAGGGAACTCATTTCCCCAGTCAAATGCTTCACCAGGTATGTGCTATTTGGCAAGTTTTACAACACTTTTACCATCCTTAATCTTAAGGGCTAATCAAAAACACTAATGGTATCATTGACTCAATTGGAAAAATTTGTAGAGACTCTTCAAATACCCTGGCCAAAAACACTGCCAGTTCTTCCCAATCTCTGGTCTGCCCCTTTTGGAATCCATAAACTCTTACCCTTTGACTCATATTTAATAAAAGTAGGTTATGCTTCAATATTGCTAAAGTCTAATTGTTTCTGTTGAGAATAACCAAGCTTGATTAACTACAGCATACTCCATGGAGATTATGAATTTAAACACCACAGTTTGCACCCTGGAGATTTTGTCTATTGGAAAAGACACCTCTAGAAAGACTTCAGTAACATGGGAAAGGCTTTTGTTATTAATCAACCTCTGTGCCACAAAACTCCAAGTATTAGACTCTTGAATCCATCTAAATAAAAGCACCAAACCCAAGCTTAACTTGTATTCCAACTTATGACCTAAAAAATAAATAATTCTAGGAATTGAAGCAGAAGCTCACTGAAGGAGGCAGCTATTCCAAGATGATCAAACCAGGCTTGTATACCCTTTTCTCGCCATTTCTTCTTACTTTAGTTCCTCACCTCTCTTTCTTGGCTTAATCTATTTTAAAAAGTATAAGCCTTTCTGACCATTGGATCTGTCAGCAGAAACTGATTTGATGATGTCAGAGATAATCTTGTTCTTACTGCTGCTGCTGCTGCTGCTGCGGCTGCTGCTAAGTCACTTCAGTCATGTCCAACTCTGTGCGACCCCATAGATGGCAGCCCACCAGGCTCCCCCGTCCCTGGGATTCTCCAGGCAAGAACACTGGAGTGGGTTGCCATTTCCTTCTCCAATGCATGAAAGTGAAAATGAAGTCGCTCAGTCGTGTCCGACTCTTCACGACCCATGGACTGCAGCCCACCAGGCTCCTCTGCCCATGGGATTTGCCAGGCAAGAGTACCAGAGTGGGGTGCCATTGCCTTCTCCAATCTTGCTCTTGCCTGTAACCAATTACTCCCTTGTCTGTTAATTATACTCAAAAGCCTATGGATATTACCTATCAAGGAAAGCTGACATGGCCAGATGTCAAAACTTTTTCCAATCATTACCATATGAGTTCAACTAAAGCTCTGTGTTTTCCAACTGTCACCTGACATTCCATAGTCCTCTTTAGGTGATTGCTCTCAGGTGTGAGCTCCTGGTTTGGCTACTGTACCAACAGGGGTCATTATTATGCTCCTCATCTGAATATTTAAGTGTTATACCTATTACCTGTCAAACCTTTGTAGAAATGACATACTCAATAGGATGATGGAAGATCGGAACTTGAGGTGATCTCCAATACTTATGACCTTGATAGAATACAGGCCGTGGACATGAAATGCTTGCGAGTTCTTCCTCTTACCCTCCTTGTTACTCAAATGTGGCCTTAAATTTCTAATCTGTACCTTCCTTCCAACTTGGGACATGATATCCAGGAAAGGTCCTTCCTGGTCAGTCAGTTCGGTCGCTCAGTCTTGTCTGACTCTTTGCAACCCCATGGACTGCAACACACCAGGCTTCCCTGTCCATCACCAACTTCTGGAGTTTCCTCAAACTCGTGTCCATTGAGTCAGTGATGCCATCCAACCATCTCATCCTCCGTCATCCACTTCTCCTGCCTTCAATCTTTCCCAGCATGAGGGTCTTTTCCAGTGAGTCAGTTCTTCGCATCAGGTGGCCAAAATATTGGAGTTTCAGCTTCAGCATCAGTCCTTCCAACGAATATTCAGGACTGATCTCCTTTAGGATGGACTTTTTGGGTCTCCTTGCAGTCCAAGGAGCTCTCAAGAGTCTTATCCAACACTACAATTGAAAAGCATCAATTCTTTGGTGCTCAGCTTTCTTTATGGTCCAAGCCTCACATCCATATATGATTACTGGAAAACCATAGCTTTGACTAGATGGACCTTTGTTGCAAAAATAATGTCTCTGCTTTATACTACCCTGCCTATGTTTGTCATAGCTTTTATTCCAAGGAGCAAGCATCCTTCTTGGTACCAAGAGACAAAATATAATTCCACTAAAAATGGATACCCTGACTTATTTAGTTGATGCTTTCAAGAAAAGATCTTGATCAAAAGGGAAAAGTGTAAAAGTTAATAAAGTAAACCTCATTTAAAATGGAGTCAAGAAGCCCTGAGGCAGGCAGCCCTCATACATGTTATCTCACCGCAGCTTACAGACCCTATCAGGTCAAAAGGATTTTCTTCTAACCCAGCAACAAGCTGCCCATCACCTGCAGTCAATTAAGAGCCACCACAGGCCTCCCGAAATCCTTCTCCTCCTCTGTAAGAAGCGAGCCCCTCTCTGTTCTCTAGACTTGCCTATGGTTTGCTTAGCTTGCTTGAACTGAATTGAAATGCCTCTACTATTCCCGAATAAATTCACTTTGTTGGTAAAATAACTGCCTCTCTTTTTTGAAGGTAAATAATACTTTTCTACAAAGCAATACTTTTCTCTAGGCCCAGATTATGTACTGGAGAATCCTACCAAAGTCCTAGGAAGAAATAATATCAACTCAACAAATAATACTAATTCAACACAACTCTTTGAGGAAGCTGAAGAGAAGGAAACACTTCCACCAAAATCAGATGAAAGCATTACAAGAAAAATAAAAATATTTCTCTCATGAAAGAAAATGTAAAACTTCTTAAATTTTTATGAAATCCAATCCAGAAATAAATTACATAATACATCATGACAAATTGAGTTTTATCCTAGAAATGCAATGTTTGTTAAACACGTGAAAAGGATTATATGATTATATATCAATAGATATGGAAAAAGCATCTGACAAAACCCAACATCTTTTTATGAGAGTGAAAAAGAAACTCTCAGAAAGCTAGCAATAAAAAAGAACCCCTACATAATAAAAAGCAGATCTACAGCTGATAGCATACTTGATGAGAAGGCTGAATGATGTCCCCTTAACATCAGGAACAAAACAGTGATGTTTGCTCTGGCCATTTCTATTCAACACTGCACACAAGAAATAAAATAAAAAGAAACAAAAAGAATCCAGATGGGGGGAGGTGAACATAGGTAACATGATCATATATGCAGAAAATCTTATGAAATACATATAACTATTAAGCATAGCAAGTCAATATGGTAATTTTGCAGGATAAAGATCAAATGCAAAAGCCAAATGAATGTCTGCATATTAGAAACAAGTAGAATTTGAAGTTCAAAAAATAACACCTAATATAACAAGTTATGAAAGTTTTTAACATCAAAGTTAAAATCTTTTTCTTTTTGTAAGGCATTGTTAAAGAAATGAAAAGATAAGGCATAGATGAGGAACAGAAGAGCATTTTGATGAAAGTGAAAGAGGAGAGTGAAAAAGTTAGCTTAAAACTCAACATTAAAAAAAACTATGAAGTGGATGAAACTGGAGCCGATTATACAGAGTGAAGTAATCCAGAAAGAAAAACACCAATACAGTATACTAACACATATATACGGAATTTAGAAAGATGGTAATGATAACCCTGTATGCGAGACAGCAAAAGAGACACAGATGTAAAGAACAGACTTTTGGACTCTGTGGGAGAGGGAGAGGGTGGGATGATTTGGGAGAATGGCGTTGAAACATGTATAGTATCATATAAGAACAAAAAGCTAATCTAGGTTCAATACAGGATACAGGATGTTTGGGGCTGGTGCACTGGGATGACCCAGAGAGATGATATGGGGAGGGTGGTGGGAAGGGGGCTCAGGGTTGGGAATTCATGTACACCTGTGACGGATTCATGTCAATGTATGGCAAAACCAATACAGTATTGTAAAGTAAAAAAATAAAATAAAAGTAAAAATGTAAAAAAAAAAAAAAACAGAGAGAGAGAGAGAATCCTCATAATAAATAAATAAATAAACTAAGATCATGGCATCTAGTCCAATTACTTGATGGCAAATAGATGGAGAAAGAAGGAAACAGTGACAGACTTTATTTTCTTGGGCTCCAAAATCACTGCAGATGGTGACTGCAGCCATGAAATTAAAAGACGCTTACTCCTTGGAAGAAAAGTTATGATCAACCTAGACAGCATATTCAAAAGCAGAGATAGTCCATTGCCAACAAAGGTCCATCTAGTCAAAGCTACAGTTTTTCCAGTAGTCATGTATGGATGTGAGAGTTGAACTAGAAAGAAAGCTGAGCACCCAAGAATTGATGCTTTTGAAGTGTAGTGTTGGAGAAGACCCTTGTGAGTCCGTTGGACTGCAAGGAGATCAGACCAGTCCATCCTAAAGAAGATCAGTCCTGAGTATTCATTGGAAGGATTGATGCTGAAGCTGAAGTTCCAATACTTTGGCCACCTGATGCAAAGAACTGACCCATTGGAAAAGACCCTAATGCTGGGAAAGATTGAAGCGAGGAGGAGAAAGAGATGACAGAGGATGAGATTGTTGGATGACATCCCTGACTCAATGAACATGAGTTTGAGCAAGCTCCAGGAGTTGGTGATGGACAGGGAAGCCTGGCATGCTGCAGTCCATGGGGTCGCAAGGAGTCGGACAGGACTGAGTAACTGAACTAAACTTGCTTTTTCTATGATCCAATGAATGTTGGCAATTTTATCTCTGGTTTGTCTGCCTTTTCTCAACCTAGCTTACATATCTGGAAGTTTTCAGTTCACATACTGCTGAAGCATAGCTCGTGGCTGATTCATGTCAATGTATAGCAAAACGAATACAGTATTGTAAAGCAAAACAAACTAAAAAATAAAATTTAATTAAAAAAATAAAATAAAATAAAAATAAAAATCAAAAAAAAAAAAAGATTTTTGAGTATAACCTTGCTAGCATGTGAAATGAGAACAATTGTATGGTAGTTTGAACATTTTTCGGCATTGCCTTTGTATGGTGACAGACAATGACTAGACATCATGCTAACCATTTTGTTATCTATAGAAATATCAAATTACCATCATGCTAACTAACATAGTGTTCTGGTAAATGTAAGTCAAAAAACAGAGAAATTCATAGTAAAAGAGATCAGATTCTGGCTATCAGAGACTAGGAGAGGGAGTAGGAATCAGAGAAAAGTAGTCCAAAGGTACAAATTTCCAGCTTATAGATAAATAATTATTAAGGAACTAATGTACAATATGCTTAATATAATTAATATGCTTCTGTCATATATGAACATTATTAAAAGTTAATAAAAGAAGCTATAAATCCTAACTTCTCATCACAAGAAATTTTTTTTAATTTAAATTTATTTATTTTAATTGGAGGCTAATTACTTTACAATATTGTATTGGTTCGGCCACACATCAACATGAATCTGCCACAGGCATACATGTGTTCCCCATCCCAAACCCCCCTTCTACCTCCCTCCCCGTACCATCCCTCCGGGTCATCCCAGTACACCAGCCCCAAGCATCCTGTATCCTGCATCAAACCTGGACTGGCGATTCGTTTCTTATATGATATTATACATGTTTCAATGCCATTCTCCCCGAATCATCCCACCCTCTCACTCTCCCACAGAATCCAAAAGTCTGTTCTGTACATCTGTGTCTCTTTTGCTGTCTCACATACAGGGTTATCATTACCATCTTTCTAAATTCCATATATATGCATTAGTGTACTGTATTGGTGTTTTTCTTTCTGGCTTACTTCACTCTGTATAACAGGCTCCAGTTTCATCTATCTCATTAGAACTGACAGGACATGGAAGCAACCTAGATGTTCATCAGCAGATGAATGGATAAGAAAGCTGTGGTACATATATACAATGGAGTATTACTCAGCCATTAAAAAGAAAATTTTTTTATTTTCCTTTTATTTTGTATCTGTATAAGATGGTGGATGTTCACAAAAATTATTATGAAGATCATTTCCTTGTGTATGTAAATCAAATTATTATGCTGCACACCTTAAATGAATAGTGTTGTATATCAATTGTAACTCAAGAAAACTATGCAAATTATACCTCAACAAATCTGAGTTAGATGATAGATGGAGGAACCAGCAGCAGTACCCTGCAAAGTGGTATCCAAACTTTCTTTGTGCTGGCCCCTTTAAATTCAAGTTTGAGGACTTCTGGCAGCATTTCCCTTGTAATTCACAAAGGTTTATACTTGGAGCTGTTGGACTGGTGTCAGCTCTCTATCAGGCAACCCCAACCTGGCAAAATGCAAGTTTTCAAGGGTATCTTTCTGAATTCAATTAGAATCAGAGGGTTGACTACAAAATATCATAGCTGCTAGGTTTTAAATGAACCACTATTTTCTCAAGCAGTTCTGTAATTTCTGACTTTCACTGTGAGTCCTCCTGAAACAGTGATCATTTTATTATTCTCATACATTTGTTGAAACTGTAAAAAATATAATACTTTTCGTAGATGGGCTTCAAATGGACATCTGATTTCTTTCTTTGCTCATTCTTGTTTTGTTTTTAAAGACTCTGGTGAAGTTTGAAACATCTGACTTCCATTTGCAAAGGCTGACTTTCTTTTTAATTCTCTCCATTTTTGTAAGTCTTAAGAATAGTTTGCTGCTTTTATATATATATTTCTTTTTATATTTTAAATGATTTATCTAATATTTTCACAGCTACTCTTGCAATGTATTATTTTTAAATTAACAATCTTCTGAGAGAAGTAAAGAAAATGCAAACTTTCTCTACTTTGTAAATGACTTCTTTGAATATAGGATCAACATAAGCATGTAAGTAAATACTAAACTGCAATTATCAACAAAATTTTTAAAAATACAAATATAAGCAGAAAATAAAAAGAAAAATTATTAGCAGCATGTATCACATAAAACAATTAATATGTGACCCAATAATCAGTAATTATGAGACATACCATTATGATAGAGTTGAAGAGAGAAATAAAATATTGACTTCAATCCTCAGCAGGCTTGAAATCTGAATGATGAGACAAAATAAACATTTAGTCAATATTTAGCATAATGTTTCATTTCACTTTATGTGATTCAAATTTGCATTATATGGATCCATCTGAGGAAAAAAAATGTTTCACCGCATTTTCTCAGGACATATATGAAAAAAGTTTCTGCTCTGTCACCTAGACCGATCTGAAACTGGCATAGAAAAAGATATGTATAGAAAGTTTTCTACAAAAAAAGTTATTCTCTGTGATATACAAAAAAATTATATCAAAGCTAATATGAGTAATGGTGAAGTTTCTTTTTCAGTAATTTCTTTTACATTTAAGTAAAAGAAAATAAATGAAATGTTTTAGAATTTCTCAAAATTGTTTGAAAATCCTATGTCCGTGTGAATGTAACAAATATATTTTTATTGAAATATAGTTGACATATAACATTATGTAAATTTAAAGTATAGAATCTGTTGCAATTACATACTGTAATACAATTGTCACTGTAGTGATAACTTAACTTGTATCATGATCCATAATTATCCTTTTCTAGTGGTTGAAATAAATAAGTTCTAGTATCTTAGCAAGTTTTCTTATTATAATACAATATTTTTGTCTATATTCACCATGTCATGCATTAGCTCTCTAGGGCCTATTTACTACTTCTTATAAATTTGACTCTTTAAAACAACATTTGTCCCTTTAGAAAGAAATGGCAATCCACTCCAGTATTCTTGCCTGGAAGATTCCATGGACAGAGAAGCCTGGTGGGCTACAGTCCATAGCGTCGCAAAGAGTCAGACATGACTGAGCGACTAAACCGTAAACAACATTTGTATTATCTCCTTACTTTAAAAAAAAAAAAAAAAAAACCTCATAATTACCATTTTACTGTTTTTTTATGATTTTGGCTTTTTTGGATTCCACATATAAGTGATATCATACAGTAATATTTGTCTTTCTCTGCCAGACTTGTCTCACTTAGCATAATATGCTCAAGGCTCCTTTATCCCATTGCAAATGGCAGAATGCCCTCCTCTCTTGCGGCTGAATAACATTCCACTGAATATACACACCACATCTTCTTTATCCACTCACCCATTGATTGGCAGTTACATTGTTTCTATATCTTAGCTATTATAAATATACTGCAGTCAACAGAGGGTGTATATATTTCTTCAAAATCCTGTTTTCATTTCATTTGGGGATGTACCCAGAAGTGGGATTGCTGGATCATGGTAAGTCACTTCAATCGTGTCCAACTCTTTGCAACTCCATGGACTGTAGCCCGCCAGGTTCCTCTGTCCATGGGATTCTGCAGGTGAGAATATTGGAGTGGGTTGCCATTTCCTTCTCTGGGGTATCTTTCCAACCCAGGGATCGGATCACGTCTCTTGTGGCTCCTGCATTGCAGGTGGATTCTTTATTGCTAAGCCACCAGGAAAGCCCTCTGCTGGAACATATGAAAGATTTATTTTAATTTTCACTGTGGTTGAACCAATTTGTATTCCCACCAACAGTGTACAAAGATTCCCTTTCTTCACACCCTCACCAGAACTTATCTCTTGTCTTCTTGATGATAGCCATTCTCACAGGTAAGAGATGATGGCTCATTGTAGTATTGATTTGCATTCTCCTGATGATTGCTGATGTTCATATTCTCCAACTATCTAACATTCAAAGGTCCTAAAAGACATTAAATAAGACTTATTTCCTCTATACAAAGAGCATATAAAATAAAAAGGTCCAATAGTAGCTCTCATAAATCACTAGTGTTTGTTTGAAGAGACTATATAAAATGATGACTCTTTTGGGATAGGATATAAACAGAATTTATAACTACATAGATGAACAAGATTGGACGCTTGAAGTTCAGTTTTGGGAACAATGGATAGGAGAAAATTAGTCAAGAAATAGATTGAAAATGAATAATGAGGAGAGAGAAGCTTGCGTGGCACACTGCTAATTTTCTACTTATATTAATTCCACTAGAACCTTGAAAGCAGATGCCATCTCACTCATATTGGTTTCTTAGCAATGGGCATGATACCTGTTACCTAACAGGAATAAGTAGCTGGGACAGTGACATACTTTCTTGTTTTCTTTCTCTCTCGGACCTAGATTTGACAATCGAATCCAGAATAGAACAGGGAAACATGTGGTGGGAGCTTAGGCAAATGAAATAAATGAGTTATCTTTTGCTATGATCTTAGTGTTTGGAAAGTGTTTCATAATAGACCAAAGCAGCTTTCTTTTTGAAGACGTAGAGTAAAACATTCAGAAACGAGCAATTTCATGGTTTTATAAAAGTGTAATTAATGATTGGCAAAGTATGAAAAGGAGTCATGCTGTTTTACTAAATGCGTGTACTAGTGTGCTAGCCCAGTAAGAGTTCTGTGCTCCCAAGTGACTGAGCTCCAGGCAGTGGAAGGCCTGTGCCCCTCATGGCCTGGCCCAGAAGATACTCTTACATGCATGAATTCTGCTTTTTGGAGCACTTCACAGAGCTTGTTCCCACTTTGGCCGCCTGGGGCTGAGACCACCACGGCAGTTGGAAGCCATACGTGGAAGATGGTTGAGCCTCTGTCAGTTTGGGCTATCGATTCACCCCATAGAGGATTTATGGTCTCTCTGACCAGAAGTGTCACCTCAAACTGCTGTATAAGCAAAAAATAGACTTCTATTGTATATGAGCCACACACATTTTGAGTATATTTGAAAGGGCATCTATTATTAGCACAAAGTACCACTCTTTTAAATACAACTTGAATATCTGCCAGGAGTCAATCAATTACTCTTCATTCAACAACACTGCTTTTCAGCTCCTCATCACAATAGTTCCAAAGGATAGGGGAATTTTTAACCTATATATATTTTTTGTCAACAATAACTTCTGAAACTGATTGGAAAAGGAAATAAGCAAACAACATCAATAGGTGGGGGATACAGGAAGATCCCCTGGAGAAGGAAATGGCAACCCACTCCAGTACTCTTGCCTGAAAATCCCATGGGCAGAGAAGCCTGGTGGGCTACAGTCCATGGTGTCACAAAAAGTTGGCCACAACTGATTGACTTCACACTCACTCACTCCCAATCTTGTATGCTGTACAAGCACAAAGGAGGACCCCTACAAGGTTGGGGGTTAAGAAGGAGACAGATCAAAGAAGGTTTCCTGGAGCAGGTAAAATCAAAGCTACATTTTGAAGGGGAGTAGGAGTTAGTCAACTGAAGAAAGAGGGGAAGGGCATTTGAGGCCAAGGTTTCAGTCAGCTAGGCAACACAGTAGGTGTGGGGAACAGTTAGTCATTCTGAAGGCCATGAGCCTGGGGTGTAGAGGTAGACCTTGAATGGGAAGAAAAGGCAGCTTCCAGAGTAGAACTGGGGGACCCATAGCTACAGCAACATCTATAGTTTAATGTCTGAAATGGCAAAATGCAAGTAGCTTTTGGCACTAACTATGAATAGGTCACCTTGAGAAAGAGAGGGTCTAGTATCTGACCAAATGTTCAGAAGCATCAAACACACGTAACTCCCACACACTCTCCTGTCAGGGCAAAAATGCAACAAGAAATATAAAGGTTCTGTACAAAAGTCACTGTAGCTTTTGTTTAGGTTTCTTTTGGTTTTCCCTTTCTTGTTTTTTTCCTTAAATTTTGTAAAGCATATCAGATCACATTATTTTGATGCATACCTTCATTTGCTAAAATATATAAAATAAATAATTTTATTTATTTGCTACCAAATTATTTCCATTGGCAGATATGTGGATGCAAACAAATCAATGTTAAGAATATATGGATAACTTGTACAGTGAATAATAAATGCAATAACATTTTCTGTCAGAGAAATCACTATGTTTATTCCACTGTAATTACTTGATGCTCCAGGAGATAACATATACAGGATGCAAATACATGAAATATCTATGATGATGCTGCTGCTAAGTCGCTTCAGTTGTGTCCGACTCTGTGCGACCCCATAGACAGCAGCCCACCAGGCTCTGCTGTCCCTGGGATTCTCCAGGCAAGAACACTGGAATGGGTTGCTCTTTCCTTCTCCAATGCATGAAAGTGAAAAGTAAAAGTCAAGTTGCTTAGTTGTGCCTGATAGCGACCCCATGGACTGCAGCCCACCAGGCTCCTCCATCCATGGATTTTCCAGGCAAGAGTACTGGGGTGGGGTGCCATTGCCTTCTCCATGAAATATATATAATAAAGAGCAAAAAGTGTTAGGACTTAGATGAATAGCATCAAGCTCCTCTAATCTCTCATTATATATGACAGATTGGGGATCATGCATGTTGTTGGTAACGCCATGGTTGTAGGGTGTTCAGAATGTTGGCTGACTTTCCTCTAGTCAATTGTCCCTAAAAATTCCTGGTGTTGTTGATATTTTTTAAAACCTGCTAGTGCTGTTGCCATTTTTCTTTGGCATCAGCCTTTGTGCTATCTGTTCTGTAGGTCAAGAAGCAACAGTTAGAACTGGACATGGAAAAAGAGACTTGTTCCAAATTGGGAAAGGAGTACTTCAAGGCTGCATATTGTCACCCTGCTTATTTAACTTATATGCAGAGTACATCATGAGAAATGCCAGGCTGGATGAAGCACAATTTGGAATCAAAATTGCTAGGAGAAATAACAATAACCTCACATATGCAGATGACGCCACCCTTATGGCAAAAAGTGAAGAAGAACTAAAGAGCTTCTTGATGAAAGTGAAGGAGGGGAGCAAAAAAATTGGCTTAAAATTCAACATTCAGAAAACTAAGATCATAGCATCCAGTCCCATCACTTCATGGCAAATAGATGGGGAAACAATGGAAACAGTGACAGACTTTATTTTATGGGGCTCCAAAATCACTGCAGATGGTGACTGCAGCCCTGAAATTAAAAGACACTTGTTCTTTGGAAGAAAAGCTATGACCAACCTAGACAGCATATTAAAAAGCAGAGACATTACTTTGCTGACAAAGATTCATCTAGTCAAAGCTATTGTTTTTCCAGTAGTCATGTATGGATGTGAGAGTTGGACTATAAAGAAAGCTGAGTGCCAAAGAATTGATGTTTTTGAACTGTGGTGTTGGAGAAGACTCTTGAGAGTCTGTGGACTGCAAGGAGATCCAACCTGTCAATCCTAAAGGAAATCAGTCCTGAAAATTCATTATAAGGACTGATGCTGAATCTGAAACTTCAATACTTAAGCCACCAAATACAAAGAATCAACTCATTGGAAAAGACCCTGATGTTGGGAAAATTGAAGGCAGGAGGAGAAGGGGATGACAGAGGATGACATGGTTGAATGGCATCACTGATGTGATGGGCATGAGTTTTAGTAGGCTCTGGGAGTTGATGATGGACAAGGAAGCCTGGCGTGCTGCGGTCCATGGGGTCGCAAAGAGTCAGACACAACTGAGTGACTAAACTGAACTGTACTGCCTCTGTGTCAATACCAGTGAGTTTACCTTGGAAGAAGAAGGACAGACAGCCATCATCAGCAGATCTTCTTGAGAACAGTGAAACAAAGAGAGCAGCCTTGTCCAGGAGTTAATACAGAACACATTTAATAGAGAAAAAAGAAATGAAAGGGGAGTAAGAAAGAAAAAAAATCTCATTTCCTATTGTAAACTTTAGAAGAACTTTCAGACTCACTACTCTGGATGGAGTTGGTTTCAGAAAACAATAAAAGCAAAGTATAACTGGAGATATCTAGCTTATAAACAAACAATCTGCCAAGAGAGTCTTTCAAGTTCATTAGATGGAAAATCTTCCTTCGCTCTTGGAGATGAAAAGTATGGTCTTCTCTAAGGGACAGCTGTAACCCACATGTACTTTGCTAATCACGCATAGCCTCGAAAAGAATCTGAATCTTTTCCCTTAGTTTTGCCATGGCTTCTTGGCTACCACCTGCTGTATTCCTGAGGCTCACCCCAGGAATTCTGTGGCCCCATTTCTTTCCTTAATAAATGTTTTTCCCAAGCCCAGAGATAAAAGAGCCCCTTTTCTGAGTATGTGCAGAGCAGGTGGTAGGGGCCTCTGCAGCTGCGGCAGGGGGGCTGCACTTCACGTCTGAAATGACAAAATGAAAGCAGCTGTAAGCCTCTTAGAGGTCTTTTGGCCCAGAGTACAAACAGGTCACCCTGGGAAGTGAACGCTCTCATTGGGTTAAAATGTTCTATCTTCCCCATTTGATGATCACAAACATTCCACACACTGCTCTGCTCTGTAGTGTTAAAAAAAAAAAAAAAAACAGAAAACACTGGTTATGTTCAAAGGCAAAAAAAAAGAAGAAAAGCAAAAATTCCCATTAGTAACACTAACATTCAAATATCTACCATTTTGATCATAGGGAAAATTGTAATGGTTCATTTTATTTCACCTAGCTGGAGCTCTCTATGCAAGGAAAGCAAAATCAATAATTCTTTTTTAATTCTTACTTTTTTTTTTAAATTGAAGGGTAATTGCTTTACAATGTTGTGTTGTTTTCTGCCATGCGACAACATGAATCAACCATAAATATATCCTCTCCCTCTTGAGCCTCACTTCCACCTCACCCTCATCTCACTGCTCCAGGTCATCACAGAGCACCAGGCTGAGGTCCCTGTGTCATATAGCGACTTCCCACTAGCTATCTCTTTCACATATGGTAATGTACATGGCCCAAGGCTACTGTCGATTTGTCCCACCTTCTCCTACCCCATGCTATGTCCACAAGTCAGTTCTCCACATTTGCGTCTTTATGCTTGCCCTACAAAGAGGCTTATCAGTGCCATTTTTGTAGATTCCATATATCATTTCACACCGGTCAGATTTCAAATTTAATTTTGACTGTCTATCATCCAAAAAAAAAAATCTACAAACAATAAATACTGGAGAGGATGTGAAGAAAAGGGAACCCAAATAGCAACCCACTCCAGTACCCTTGCTTGGAAAATCCCATGGATGGAGAAGCCTGGTAGGCGACAGTCCATGGGGTTGCAAAGAGTTGGACACAACTGAGCGACTTCACTTTCTTTCTTGCACTGTTGGTGAGAATGTAGATTGATAGACACTATGGAGAGCAGTATAGAGGTTTCTTTAAAAACTAGGAATAGTCAATAATTCTAAGTCTATAGAAACCCAAAGATAGCTCTAACAGTGACCTAAACATCATACCATCCATAACCTGAACTGTTACAAGAAGAAACAATGTGATCAAGTGGGAAATATACTAAACGAAGAAATCCAAAATGTTTTTCCTTGAGCTGCCATTAACTACCTGTATAACTTTGAGATTGTCATTTAAAATCTTTGAGCTCAATCTACAAAATAAAGGAGTGACCATTTTTACCCAAAGAAAATCTTTATTAAAAAATCAAGAAAAGTACGTAGAACAAAAGCTGAAATTCAAGCTATTGAAACACAGCTAATCTTGATTTTCACTGAAGTTCTTGACTGTCGGGTTTCATGTTTCTAAATATGGTTAAGATCTAGAGATGACATGGAATTCGTATACTCTGCTAGATTACTGTTAATAAATTGCATTTGCAAATAAAGGTTATATTTAACAAATGAAAATTAGTCAAATCCTGATACCAATTTAAAATGTCAAAGGGTAGAGGAGAAAAATCAGATCTCCAGGTAAGAAAAATCAAAATATAGAGAAGGAAGAGTAGGATAGGAGGGGAAAAAAATGTTTATTTGAGGCTAAAATTAAGTTAAACCACTATGCTATTTGAATACCCTAGAATAATAGTTTTCAAAGCATATATTCTCTGGACCATCAACACCTAGGTGCCTCAAGTTCCACCCCAGAAACCCTGGTTGGGAAACTGTGTTCATACTACTTGAAGGTGATTCTGATGCATAGTGAATATAATGACTACAACTAAGTTTTAAGTTCTACGGTCTAATACTAACACTACTACTGTAGTGAAAACAAGGTGGATTTAATTAATGGGTGTAAGGTGTATTAATGGGATAAAAAATATTCAGGAGTGTAAGGAAGATACAATAAAATATTATTTTGAATTATGTTATTTAAATATATATTCATAAGGAAAGTTATGACCCACTTAGACAGCATACTAAAAAGCAGAGACATTACTTTGCCAACTAAGGTCCGCCTAGTCAAGGCTCTGGTTTTTCCTGTGGTCATGTATGGATGTGAGAATTGGATTGTGAAGAAAGCTGAGCACCGAAGAATTGATGCTTTTGAACTGTGGTGTTGGAGAAGACTCTTGAGAGTCTCTTGGACTGCAAGGAGATCCAACCAGTCCATTCTAAAGGAAATTAGTCCTGGGTGTTCATTGGAAGAACTGATGCTAAAGCTGAAACTCCCATGTTTGGCCACCTCATGTGACGAGTTGACTTACTGGAAAAGACTCTGATGCTGGGAGGGATTGTGGGCAGGAGGAGAAGTGGACGACAGAGGATGAGATGGCTGGATGGCATCACTGACTCGATGGACGTGAGTCTGAGTGAACTCCAGGAGTTGGTGATGGACAGGGAGGCCTGGCATGCTGCGATTCATAGAGTCAAAAATAGTCAGACACAACTGAGCAACTGAACTGAATAAAGTATTCTGAACTTGCAGGAATGAAGGTATGGGGAGAGGGGAATTGGAGAGACACTAACCTCCCTAGAGCTTGAATACCAGGATCACCTTTTTCTAAGCTAGATATGTCTCTTTCTCTCTTACCCATTGAAAATTTTTTGCCATAGTGAGCCATTGTACTGACTGGAGTATTTTTTGTCCTTCAGTTGAATCCAGGAGGGGAAAAATGCTGAAAGACATTAGATTTTAAAATATCACCATTAATAATAAATTAAAATAGCTGCAAATTATTTGATACCTGTTTTGTACTAAAACCAGCACTGCACTGAAATCTTTAAATTGTTTTAGTTTTAATTCTTATAACAAATTAAGCATTATCCCCATTCACAAGTTAGTAAATTATGATGTGAGAAGTTAAGTAAATTAAACAAGATTCACAAGTGGTAGTTAATGTGCTTTGGATTTTGGGAACCCAGTCTAGAGCCTATATCTCTTTTCAGAAACAGTGTTTGGACTCAGTAGAGCACTAATGGCTAGAGACATAGAATTGCTCACCACTGACCAATAAGTAGTGGAAGGAAGTAGAGAGAGATGAGAACTAAGAACAGAAGTCTGTGGATAACAACACTTACAGGACAAGTTGTGGGTGACAAAATTTCTTGGTTTGGGGTTTCCTAGAAAAGGGGGCTTTGGATACTAAACGTGGAATAGTTCCTGGCAAAATAGGGTGATGAGTTATCCTACAAGTGGCAAAATAAGAGACAGCAAAAAACAATGGAAAGGAGCAATTAGAAAACCAAAGCATGTACATGGTGTCGCGAAGACTGAGTGAGGCAACATAGAACCTCCAGAAGGAGTAAACCCTCATGAGTCTCATAGGCTTCAAAAAAGATGAAAAATACTAGGGAGGCACTGCAAGCCTTCAGAGGGTATTTCAACAAGGTGGTGTTGGCCAAAGCAAATTTGTAGGTTTGAAAAAGAAATGGTTGATGACAAAGAGTGCTACAAAGTTGAAAATTACAGGAAAGAAACAAATATAAATTCAAAGAAGGGAGATTAGAGGAAGATTGCAGTCTGTGTGTCAAGGATTGGGGAGATATAAACACATTTTCAAATTACGCAGAAAGAAAGTAAAGAGACTAGCTCATGTAGGATCATCAGTCAACAATCCTATATGCAGGGCAGCAAACGGTACACAGATGTTAAGAACAGACTTTTGGGAAGTATACTCATTTTCACTATATTGATTATTCCAATCCATGAACACAATTCAATGCAATCCCTATCAAGCTACCAACAGTATTTTTCACAGAGCTAGAACAAATAATTTCACAATTTGTATGGAAACACAAAAAACCTCGAATAGCCAAAGCAATCCTGAGAAAGAAGAATGGAACTGGAGGAATCAACCTGCCTGACTTCAGGCTCTACTATAAAGCCACAGTCATCAGGACAGTATGGTACTGGCACAAAGACAGAAATATAGATCAGTGGAACAAAATAGACAGCCCAGAGATAAATCTACACACCTATGGAGACCTTATCTTTGACAAAGGAGGCAAGAATAATACAATGGAAAAAAGACAATCTCTTTAACAAGTGGTGGTGGGAAAATTGGTCAACCACTTGTAGTCAAATGAAACTAGAACACTTTCTAACACCATACACAAAAATAAACTCAAAATGGATTAAAGATCTAAACCTAAGACCAGAAACTATAAAACTCCTAGAGGAGAACATAGGCAAAACACTCTCTGACATACATCACAGCAGGATCCTCTATGACCGACATCCCAGAATACTGGAAATAAAAGCAAAAATAAACAAATGGATCTAATTAAAATTAAAAGCTTCTGCACAACAAAGGAAACTATAAGCAAGGTGAAAAGACAGCCTTCTGAATGGAAGAAAATAATAGCAAATGAAGCAAACTGACAAACAATTAATCTCAAAAATATACAAGCAACTTATGCAGCTCAATTCCAGAAAAATAAATGACCCAATCAAAAAATGGGCCAAAGAACTAAACAGACATTTCTCCAAAGAAGACATACAGATGGCTAACAAACACATAAAAAGATGCTCACCATCACTCATTATCAGAGAAATGCAAATCAAAACCACAATGAGGTAACATTTCATGCCAGTGAGAATGGCTGTGATCCAAAAATCTACAAGCAATAAATGCTGGAGAGGGTGTGGAAAAAAGAGAACGCTCTTACACTGTTGGTGGAAATGCAAAATAGTACAGCCACTATGGATAATAGTGTGGAGATTCCTTAAAAAACTGTAAATAGAACTGCTTTATGACCCAGCAATCCCACTGCTGGGCATACACACTGAGAAAACCAGAATGGAAAGAGACATGTGTATCCCAATGTTCATCGCAGCACTGTTTACAATATCCAGGACATGGAAGCAGCCTAGATGTCCATTAGCAGACGAATGGATAAGAAAGCTGTGGTACATATACACAATAGTGTATTACTCACTCAGCCATTAAAAAGAATACATTTGAGTCAGTTCTAATGAGGTGGATGAAACTGGAGCCTATTATACAGAGTGAAGTAAGCCAGAAAGAAAAACACCAATACAGTATAATAACACATATATATGGAATTTAGAAAGATGGTAATGATTACCCTGCATACAAGACAGCAAAAGAGACACAGATGTATAGAACAGTCTTTTGGACTCTGTGGGAGAGGGAAAGGGTGGGATGATTTGGGAGAATGGCATTAAAACATGTATATTATCATATGTAAAATGAATCACCAGTCCAGGTTTGAAGCATGATACAGGATGCTCGGGGCTGGTGCACTGGGAAGAACCAGACAAACGGTGTGGAGAGGAAGTGGGAGGGGGGTTCTGGATGGGGAACACATGTACATCCGTGGTGGATTCATGTCGATGGACGGCAAAACCAATACAATATTGTAAAGTAATTAGCCTCCAACTAAAATAAATAAAAGCTAATTACAATATTATATTGGTGCAAACTTGTACAGCCACTATGGAGAACAGTGTGGAGATTCCTTTAAAAGTTGCAAATAGAACTGCCATATGACCCAGCAATCCCACGGCTAGGCATACACACCAAGGAAACCAGAATTGAAAGAGACACATGTACCCCAATGTTCATCGCAGCACTGTTTATAATAGTCAGGACATGCACTGAAACAACCTAGATGTCCATCAGCAGGTGAATAGATAAAAAAGCTGTGGTACATATACACAGTGGAGTATTACTCAACCATTAAAAAAATACATTTGAATCAGTTCTAATAAGGTGAATGAAACTAGAGCCGATTATACAGAGTGAAGTAAGCCAAAAAGAAAAACACCAATACAGTATACTACACACATATATATGGAATTTAGAAAGATGGTAATGATAACTCTGTATGCGGGACAGCAAAAGAGACACAGATGTATAGAACGGACTTTTGGACTCTGAGGGAGACGGAGAGGGTGGGATGATTTGGGAGAATGGCACTGAAACATGTACACTATCATGTAAGAAATGAATCGCCAGTCTATGTTCGATATAGGATACAGGATGCTTGGGGCTGGTGCATGGGGATGATCCAGAGAGATGATATGGGGTGGGAGGTGGGAGGGGGATCCAGGATTAGGAACTCATGTACACCCATGGTGGATTCATGTGAGTGTATGGCAAAACCAATACAGTACTGTAAAGTAAAATAAATTAAAACTAAAAATTAAAAAATAAATTAAAAAAATAAAATTTAAATAAATAAATAAATTTATATTTTTAAAAAAGATGTATGGCAAAACCAATACAGTATTGTAAAGTAAAATAAAAAGCTTTAAAAAAAATCAGACTTTTGGGCTCATTGGGAGAAGGTAAGTGAGGATGATTTGAGAGAATAGCATTGAAACATGCACATTATCATATGTAAAATAGATGACCAGTGCAAATTAGATGCATGAAGTAGGGCATCCAAAGAGATAGGGAAGGGAGGGAAGTGGGAGGGGGGTTCAGGATGGCAGGGAGGGAACACATGTATCCTGGTGGCTGATTCATGTTGATATATGGCAAAAACCCTCACAATATTGTAAAGTAGTTGTCCTCCAATTAAAATAAATAAATTAATTAAAACAAAGAGATTAGTTCATGATGCTAGAGATGAAGATTTATGGCTAGGGTGACACACCATGAGAGATAAACATAAGCAACCACATACCTCACATGTCTGTGGTGGCTGGGCTCTATGACAAGTACAGTTCACCCTTGAACAATGAGGGTTTGAACTGCGTACATAGATCCACTTATATGCAGTTTTTTTCCAGTAGTAACTACTATAGTACTACATGGTCTGCAGTAAGTTGAATCCGAGTTCATTGTACATTTACTTATTCTGTGACATTAAACCCTTGTGAAAGGAGTCAACCTCTTACTCTAAAAAGAATTTTATTAGTGATTGGTGGCACCATCTACAAGTAAATATGTGTCTTCTTGGGAACTAAAATAAATAAATAAACCAAAAAAATTGCTATACTAGAAATATTTTCACATTTCAATTGGTTTTCTTCACATAAATTAACAAAAGTCTTTCTGATTCTTGCCTTATTTCTACAAATAATCATACGTTAAGTTCTTAGCAAAATTGCAACTTCCCCTTCTATTCAGTGGTCAAGGTCTAGAGGATTTAATCCTAACTGTAAATGTCAGTGTCACATTATTCTTAATCCATTTCAGCTTAAAGCTAAACAGAATCAGGAAGAGTGAGTGACCTCAAAAACTTTTCTTTGGTCTTCTAGGTCCACCCACTCCAGGGGAAGGGGTGGCGGGTGGCCACTTTATATATTTTTAAAATACCTTTATCCTTGCCTAAAATTATTTGTTCAAGTATTAAAGCCTTTGCCACTTAACTCAATTTGTGCTCTATACCTACATTGAAAATGAAATTATTTTATCTGTGAAAAACTATGGTCATATCCTTAGGATAGTGTCAGAGCTAGAAATTATCTACAAAAGTTCATCAAGAAGAACTCAAATAGAAAGAATCCATAAAATACACAACTCGGTGCAATTTTTGGCAAAGAACAGGGGTTAAACAAAGGCCAATTCTCCTTAGCTTAGAGATAGATGTACAGACTCATTTATAAAGCACTTTTTACACAGAATCAATAATTTATTTTAGTATTTGTTCCCAAACTCATCAAAAAGTTAAATAATTTATAGGAAAAAATATCATTTTTTTTTCTGGAGAGATTTTTTTCCTGTTCATATTTATACATCAATATATCTCATTCTGCCAAATCAACAGTTTAAAATACTTTAGACTGTCCTATTGGTCAGTACCAGAAGTTTTGGATTAAAGGTCATAAAAACCATAGAAAATAAGTATAATATTTGTTGAAAATAGTTTGGGTTATTGCTAGCATGGTTAGCTTAGTCAAAGCGATGGTTTTTCCAGTAGTCATGTATGGATGTCAGAGTTGGACCATAAAGAAGGCTGAGCACTGAAGAACTGATGCTTTCCTTCTGCAGTGTTGGAGAAGAGTTTTGAGAGACCTTTAGACAGCAAGAATATCAAACCAGTCAATCCTAAAGTAAGTCAACCCTGAATATTCATTGGAAGGACTGATGCTGAAGCTGAAGCTCTAATACTTTGGCCACCTGATGCAAAGAACTGACTCACTGGAAAAAAACCCTAGTGCTGGAAAAGATTGAGGGCAGGAGAAGGGAATAACAGAAGACAAGATGTTGGATGGCATCATCGACTCAGTGGATATGAGTTTGGGCAAACTCAGGGAGATAGTGAGGACAGGGAAGCCTGGCGTGCTATGGTCCGTGGGGCCACAAAGAGTCCGACATGGCTGAGGAACTGAACTGACAACAAAAGCAGTTATAGGGCTTGGGAATAGTTAACACATAATACTGCTTTATT